>JAOEHY010025903.1:12487-38161 GCA_025447955.1 Psilopsiagon aurifrons
CTGCCCATGGCAGGGGGGTTGGAACTGGATGATCTTAAGGTCCTTTCCAACCCTGACTATTCTATGATTCTATGATTTTAATACTTTTCTGTACAGCAAAGGTGCTGTAGGATACCCACCGTGGTCTGTGAGCAAAGCAGCAGAGTCCAGGCTTTCTCGCAGTGACACTCTCCACTATTGGCACTTCCTGGATCTCTGGATGTTGGCGTGCCCAGACAGACAGGAAGCAGGCTGCAGTGAGAATATGGTATAAACTTTATATCTGTTTGCCAAAATCAAATTGGATCGAAGAGAAACATTCACTTCTACACTGATAGGTGACAGTTACTTACTTTTTTGCCTTCTTAGGCTGAACAGAAGCTTTCTAACTTTACACTGGTACATGTGAGAGGAATACAAAAGCTCCAGGCATTTATATTTTGTTTAAAGCACAAGGAACAGTCTTATAATGATTGGAATAGTTTTTAATGAAATTACTTCTAGTTAAGTATAGCACTAGTCAAAATTGACACGTATCATGGTGGCATATTTGTTCTGGTAAAGTTTTGATTGCATAGAACTCACTAATCTCTTGCACAGATAGGGCAGAGAGAAACAAAAACAAGTTTATGCTGGAAGACATATGGGTTTTCCTAAAATTGGATATCTGACACAATCCCATTTGACAAACATACGGGGAGTATTTTTTGTTCTCTTAATGCAGGACACAGACTGATTTCAAAACCTTGAATGGTGGTTGTGAAACAGAGCTGTCATCTTTTGGGGAGCTCTGTAATTTTTAGAATAGCTGCTTCATAACATGGAGTTGTGTAACAGAGAAAAATGGGTATGATATGTGGATTTCATTACTGCTTATCTAAGAGGAATTGCTGTAAAGGCTCATCACTTCCCCACTCTTAAGGGATGGAGATAATCCAGGCTTCGATCCCTGCAGCTATAGCCACACAGCTTTGTTGACATAGTGAAGTTTGTTGCTATTTTCTGAGAACAAACTATAGTTACAGGTTTTTTTTTTCCCCCCACATGACTTTTTCTCCTCTTCTACCAATATCAGAAGGAAATTGAGGGAGTTTTTCCCTGCTTACAATGGACTGTATATGAGGATTTTTGTGCACAAAGTGGTCAGTAGTGTTTCTGTGTTTTGACAAGGTGTTGCAGTGTCCCTCTTCCCACAAGAGAATTCCTTCTGTGCACAAGTGGTGATGGTACTCATGCTCTTAGAAAGCCATACAATTTCACCAGGGAGGAAAAGACATTTCTCAGGGCGCAGGCAGCTGCAGCCTCTCAGTGTCAGTCAGATGCCTGCCTTCCCTGTCCAGCTAATATTGCCATCCTCCCCAAGGACTGTTGATGCACAACATGGGTTTATTTATAAAAAACCCCACAAACCAAAACACCCCCCTAAATATTTCTTCATATCTGTACACTTTTAAAAAACATGCAGTGTTGCATTTTAAAGCATGAAGCTTGAATATGATGTAAATATTTCACTCATTTTTTGACACAGTTCTCTTTCTTGGTTTCTGTCATCTTAGCAAGCCATTTTCTTTCTCAGTCTTGTTGGCAGTGACTTGGCTAGAAGATTATTTCATATTTGATACAAACTTTGAAGTAATATGAAGAGTCATAAATATAATGCTCAAAATCTTGATTCAGCATAATTAATATAAAGAGTCTTTTACAAAGTAGTATAGTGCAGTACAACGCAGCAAGGCATTCAACCATCTTTATTGGTTCTCATTTAGGCCCAGATCCACACTTATTGCCAGATGGCAACTGCAGAGGAGTTTCAAGTTATAGCTGCAATAGATGAGCAGATAAGTGCCTCTTGAGAAAGGGAAAGCCAGATTGCATATTCCTTTCAATTGTACCTGATGACTTATTGCTAGTCACTAATTGCCCTGTCCATTCACAGGCAATTCAGAATCTGAGGGCAGTGCCTAACTTTATCTATAGCTCTGTTCTTCCTCCAGATATCGCTGGTGAAATGAACCCTTGCAGAGAAAGGAATCTTATATGAAGCTCTGTGAAAAGCAGACATAAGGGTTGGGTTTATTTCCCTTTTCATTACTGCTGTGTCAAGACTTTTTCCTTCAGGAGAGCAATAAAATCTTGTGTAACTGTCATAGTTAGTTATTATTGCAGAATAGAGTAGCTGACTATGATTTGCTAACCACTGACAATATATGCATATTAAAATAGACAGAAAACTAGAATAAATAGGACTTGCTCTGTTAACTACGATAAGTAGGGCTTGGTCTATTAACTACCATAAGTGGGGCCTGGTCTGGTTTTCATTAAAGATAGGGACATTTTAATAGCAATCTTAGGTTCTCACATTATTTTGAGTACATGTTCAGTTTAGTCCTGGGTGGGCCATCTGACACCTTACTTAGACTGCATACAGAGAACCAAGAGAGCCAAATAGGAGGAGCAAAAAATAACTGAGGAATGAGAAACTGCTGGCTTATTTTCACTTCTTTTTTAGAAGCTATCAGCAGCTGAAATGTCTCTGGAGTTCTAGAATAGCATTGTTGCTTGCAAATGCTGTTGATGAAAGACAAAATCTGCGTGTAATGGTACAACCTATAGCCAACCTGGTAACAGAGCTTTAAAAGGTGAAGTACCCACTTAGAAAACAGCATCCCTCATTCAATGAAATGTCCGTAATTTTCCAGCTAATGCAGAGCATGTAGTCTGTTTTAAAGTCTTCAATTGAAAACATTTTCCCTTTTATCATTTTCCCTAGATACATTTTGCTAAATGCAGGGACAACAGAGCTACATGCAAACAGAAAAAGCCCACAGTTTTGTGTTACATTAGTTGTTCTGAAGAAAAATCAAGAGAAAACAGGCTCTGCAAATAAGATCTAATGTTCAGTACCTTTGTTGCCTATGCATCTGTAATCCTAGTCCCAACAAAAGTAGAAATATAGATGTGAAAGGGAAACATCTCAGGGATGCAACACTATACAAATAGGTAAAGAGCATATCTTGTTAAATAAACATGAAAGAAAATAAATCACTGGGAATCAGTGGTACTTCTCAAATGTATTCTCAGCAAAGAATGATGTGAAAGAGTAGATGCATTAAGTACAACACCAACAATATGTAGAGAAAGCACTGGGGAGATTCCCAACACTTTACTTGGACTGTGAATTGAGTTCACATCTTGAAAGCCATTGCTTGCTTCAGGGAAGTGCTAAATTGACTTCTCTTGTTGAGGGCGCCACTAATAACAGATGATACACAACCACAAAGAAGCATTCAGGAATGAAGCTGTTTAACACTTGGGTGGCTGCATAGTGAAACCAGTATTCTTCAGAGAATGAAATACAGTCATTGCAAGCATGTCAGAAACCATTAAACATAGCTTCCTAAAAATCCTGGGTCTAGTCTTTCTAATGTTTGTTTGTTTGTTTGCATGAGATCCAAACCTAAAAGACACTATTGTACTTACAATATCCCCATTGCTAGAGCTAAAGCAAGAGCTAGCACCTGACTAGACTTTAAATACTTTCCATACATGTGAAGAAATTACCTTGCTCGTCAGCAACCACAGGTGGATGACAAGCAGCAGTTATTTAAAGAGGGCAGCAGCAGTCGGAAGCTGTTTATCCAACTGAATACACCAGGCATTTGCAGTTATTCTTGAAATAGAATTCAGTAAATATATCATTTTGGGTATATTTTAAATTTATGAGTTGCTGTTGTAATAGTCTGTGCTTGGAATGGGGCTTTTTGAAACTGCACTTACATAGGAACTTTGAAGAGCTGTTATCATAATGGTTTCCATCATAGTTTTGGTAGAACTGTGATCCAGTTTATTGAAATGCCTCTCAAGATAAGGCTCCATATTGGCAGATGGAAACATTTGCATCGCCTTTTGTTGTTTTGTAAAACAAGGGTTACGTTGTAGTCTAAAGCATTTCTCCGAGAGAAAGTATGTAACTGCAAAGTAAGAGAAGAAGGTCTGTTATGGTTTGAAGTGAGTACATTAACAGGTTAAAAACAAATAATTGGGATGGATGGTTAGGGAATCAGCAAGAATTAAGGTAAGCTTGCCCATAGATGTTTGAAATGGTAGTACATGAGAATCAACACTTGCTAATAACAATAAGGGTAAAGTAGTAATACATTCTGTAACAGAAATATCTAAAAATGGTAAATTGAATATTGTCATTTGTTTACCATATCCAGGCTGACATAAATCGTGTTGTTTGCTCTAAGATAGTGTAACAGGTAAAGCTTTTAGATAGAAGCAAGATTTCACCAGATTTGACTGATTGACTGGTTCAATAATTACTTCTTAATCTTTTTCTACCCCAGTGACCAAAAGCAACCCAAAGAGCAAAGTGAAGACAAGCAAATGTGGAGTAAGTGAAATCAGTAAGACTTCTTATGATCTCTAATGATTCAGAATATCACTGACCTACAGCTGTGTTGGGGCGAAGGGGGTGTCTTGTGAGGACTGACTAATAAATCTATCATTTCTGATTTTACAAGTTGGACTAGAAGTAGCTGATACCTTACTTCAGGGCATTTCTGTTTTAATTCTGAAACATTAGGCATTGGTTTTAGTTGGAGAAAAAACAACAGCAGTGATAGCAAAGTGGTGTTAATAGTTTTTGTGTGGATTTATTGCCCTTGAAGGTGCCAACTTGACTGACATACTATAGACCAACTTCACCTTTGGTTTCCAAGATGAAAAAGTAGTTTGGTTACTGTACAGCTAAAAGATGATTTTTCCTAATGGAGAAAAATGCCTGCTTTCTCCTTGAGATTAAATGTTATCTGTTGTAAATTTAAGAGGTTGTTTTCTTCAGTCTTATTTTCATTCTCAGCTGATACTGACTGAATTCAGTGGGGTTGTGTGGCCTAGACCAGTAAGTCGGTGCGCAAAACTACCCACACTGGTTGACCTTGGTTAGGGTTGGGTGGTGAGAGCAGTTGTGATGGAGATACCTGTGTTTTGGTGAGACAGGACATCTTATATCTGTGAATAAGCACTTTGTTACAAACCTTGTTTTCCCCTTCTCTTGGTGGTAGAGTAAGAGGTCTGCATGGAGCCACGGAGGCACTCATATGTATGAGTAATAGCAAGTCTCTGTGGCTTTTTTTTAAACTGGATGCTTTAAATACTATAACTGCTTTTTTATTTGTTTATGCACCATGTCACACACATCTCTGCAAATACAGCAATGAGTAATACGGTTAGAGAAGGTGCTATTTCCCACGCAGAGGTTCAAGGTGCTTGTCAATGAATCATTGCTCTAATAAATCATTTTGTATGGACTAGCATATACAGGTTAGGATATTAATTTCCAAGCAGTGTCTGTCATGAATATGTAGTTTAAGAAAGCCTGAGATGAATATAACATATAGCCTTTAAATTTTGAGATCATATCTGTAATTCACTGTATATTCATGCTGATACACAGACAAAGGTGAATTAGTTCCAGACAAAAATGCATCAATGGTCTATTGAATAGTAAATTATTAAACACATAATGGAATCTGTGGTTATCAGGGCATGCTCTGAATGTGTATAGGGTGCATAATTTGTACCAGAATGGAACAGAATTGGTTTATTTCTAAGGAATCTTGGCAAAGCTATATTAACGTGGGATTAAAATGACTTATTGCTTCTGCTGCACAATGAATGGGTTTACTTTACTTCATTTATCCTCCCAAGGAGCTAATTTGAGTCCTATTATATGTACAAATCTAGAAAGATAACAGTAAACAACATTATTTCCCTTGCCCTCAAGAAATAACTGATCCAATTTTTAGTGTTCTGTTTTGTGGAGAAATAGCGTTGTTGAGAATTGCCCACGAAGGTAAATGTTACAACGTGAGTGTTCTGACAACTGCTCCTGTAGTCATTTGGTTGAATGAAATGAAGAAAAAAAAGAGCAAGTTACTGCTGAATGATGAGAGAAATATTTCATCAATGTCACCTGCACAAGCCTTTAAATACTGTTCATTCCCTTAAATCTATGGTGGAGACTTTATTCAGGGAAAAAAGTAAAAGGTGTTTGACAACTGACTGTTGACAGTTTACATTATCAGCAAGCTGCAAACATTATTCAGGCTGGAGCTGTTTATTAGTTTATTGAAATTATACACCATGATTAATTCCCTGGGCCATTATTTAGTGCATACCTTTGATTAACATTAGGCAAACTGCAGATGTATTGCACTATGTTTAAAGGCACCATTTAAATCAACACAGAGGTCTGTCAGACTGGTTGTGTCACTTCAAGTGGGTTTTAAGAGAGCTTCAGTTGCATTAAATGTAATGCTGGGTATAGTTAATTGAGATGCTATATGTGTTTTCATGGCTTCATCGTTGATCAAGGAACTTCTGGTTCTATTTTTTGAGGCTCTGAAAGTCCTTGGCCAGACCAAACATCACTAGGCCATAACTAAAAACATTGGTGTTATCAGCGCTGCTCCCAGGCCCAAAGTCAAAAACACAGCACCGCACCAGCTACCAAGGAGAAAAATGACTGCTACTGCTGAACCCATGACTATAGTTGTGTGAATGCTCCAATAACAACTGCAAAATCTTTCCTTAGTGAGATCGAATAGGTTGCTGTTTGTTTTCCACAGACCTGAACAGCCTGTGAGACTATAGTTATCACTGGCATTTTGTCTATATTAAACAGGAAATATGTGGGATGGAGGGCTTTATGGGTATAAATTGGCATAGCCAACAAAAAAAGAAGTAGGGATTGCTTAGCTGCTGTAGGGTATTGCAAGAATTTCTTGGCTAATGGGAATTACAAGTGCAAGTTGATTTATTTGTGTGAAGTAGAGGAACTCAGAGGCAGTTCAGAATAAAGACCATCCACACACTGTCCTCTGCGTGCTTTTTGAAGTACCTTTTCTTCTAGAAATTTTTGCGAGTATTTGAATGCAAAAATCAGCTCTCATTCTGCAATCTCTTATTCATTAGGGTATTCCCATAAACATGCTGACCCTTTTTACGTTTTCTGGACAATGCTTAAGATGAACGTGACATATATGATTACATGCAAAAAATTCTAAGCTGAGATACTCGATGCGTAAGACCAGAAGGAAAGTTTGCAGAAGAGGTGGATGACATCTTCCCCTTCCTGCTTGAAAGATGTTTGAGTGCATCTCCATGTGGATAATGCAGGTGGGTGCTTTAACAGCAGTAAAACACACAATGGGGGCATGCCATGATAGTGTAAAAGCTGGTGCGTCATGATTTCTTCTTTATATGAAATACTGAAGTCTCACTTAGCTGTTAAGAACAGCTCTCTGAAATAGCATGGTATCTTGCAATAACTTCTTGAAATTAACACAAATGAAACAGACTTTAACAAAATATTTTAACAGAAACTTAGCAAATGAGTGTAGTTAAAATTGCCAGCCCAAATCTTCAACATATAATATGCCACTGACTCTAAACCCCCAATGCATCGATGTTCAATCAAGCTCTGAAAAGCAATATCTTTGTCGCTAACCATTTGTTCTACTGGGGATTCTGTAGCTGAGGCCTCCAAGTGGGAACCTACATTAATAGCAATGGACTTCAACCACCTATAGTGAAGGCATTGGCTATAGCTCTCAGTCAGCTGGGCTTTTGCTAAAGACCTCATTTTTCCTTCTGCTTCATCATTGATCAAGGAACTTCTGATGCTGTTTTTTGAGTACCTTGTTGATACCCCAGCAGGTGTAATTGCCTGCTATTATGATTCATGCTCTTACTTCTGTTGATCTTTCAGTATTGTTTTGTTCTTCCCAGAGAAAAAAGACCTTTTGTTAGCTGTTGATACTCTATAATTAATGATGCGATCAGACTGCGATGAGAAATGTCTGGAATGTGAAGCTACCTTGGTGTGAAGGAGGCCTCCTGTAAGAGAATGTGTTGCTCATATTTTTGTAGCTGCAGGTATAGACCTCAGAGTTAAGTCTGCATCTGCCTGGTTGTAATTCAGGCAATGATTGTCTCGTATATTAAAGGCCTTTCAGAAGGGAGGTATTGTTCCAAAAGCTTCCTTATGAATGTTCTATCATGTCCTCTGAAAGGAAAGATACAGATACACTCACAAATTCATGAAGTCCTGAGGAACAATGTGAGTTTCCTGAGCCTATAAATAGTAACATGGAATTGTGAGCAGAGAGAGGTGGTTATTTGAGTATTTCCCCTGAACAAAACTGTCTTTCCAGCGGACCAAGAGTCTGGAAAGCTATCTCAGTATCCCGTTTAAACAGTGCGATATACTATCATAGTGACTCCAGTGACTAAGGACTATTTTTTCCCCTTAGCTCAGCTGTCCTTTTGCCTGCATCTTGCTGAAATCTTTTCACTTAGCTTCATCTTTTTACTATCCACATTACCGGTATTGTTCTTTTCAGGTGCACTTTCCTCCTGCTCTATTGAGCAATTTTACTGTTTCCTCTAATGACTGCTTATGCTAATGTGTGAGATGTTTATAATAAGAAAACTCCTCCAAACAAGCAAGCATAATGATATGTGGGGTTTTTAATGTAGCAAGACAGACACAACAATCGGGATTTGCATACTGAGTTTGCCAAAATCATAAGCTAAGGCCTGTGTAAACTAGTAGCTGTTTCAGCGGCAGAAGAATTCAGCCCATTTCAAAAGACATTTCTTAAGTGCTGCTTGGATTAGAAAAGGTGAGAAGGGAAACGGAAACAACAGTAGTGCTGAAATACTCATAATGTGCAGAGCAGTGGAGTTAGCTTATTTCTTTCTCACCCTTAGACATCTGTAATACAAATAAATGAGCAAAAAAACAAAGCAGCAATTTCATTTGTCCCAGTATTCCCTGAGCTTTTCAGGCTGCAGTATCTTCATCTTAAGAGAGCTTCAATCCTATTGCTGGTTCTACATGACTAACCCTTTTATATGAGGGCCATGTCTGCCTCTCTGGATCCTGTTGCCCGCGTGGCCTAAGATAGCACACTTGCATCATGTAGAGTGACACAGCATTGCCATGGTGGTGTTTCTGCATGCTGCTAATGTTCTAGAAAAAGAGAAGAAAAGAATGTACTAAACCAGCTCTTCATCTCTTTCTTCTGTCCTATCCAGACTTTCTTGAAATGTCCGAGACTCATGAGTATAACAAATAGATGTTGATTTTTGTTAAAGCTACAGTAAGTCTGCATCCCTTATGTCCTGCTGACATTTAGTATTTCATTCCTTTCTGTTTTCAGTTTCTCTGTTCTCCCCAGTAGTAGTATTCGTTGGTAACAGAATGTGATGCCATCACAGAGCCCTTGGAGTTGCGTGAGTAACATCAGTGCCAGCTGCAGGACAATTCGTCTTTGGAGTCTAAACCTGTAAACCTCAGTGGAAACAATGACACTGTTCTTTGCAAGATCAAAGTTATGAACCTTCAAGGTAAAGCATAGCACTGAATAAAGCAGTAGTTACAAACAAAAGTGCAGTTATGCATGAGAGGAACAGTGTCTGACAGTATTACTTGCACATGCAAAACTGTGAAAAGGTTTGTGTCTTTAGCCTCTATTTTTTGTCTATGTATATGATACAGACAGGGAAACTACTATGGAAAGGGCTGGCCTCTTTCAGAAAGGAAAGAAAATCAGGAAGTAAAACAGTAGTAAAAAGGGGGGAAGAGAAACCCCAAAATGATAATGTATGTTGACACTGAAATGCAGTGAGTGAGTTCACTAGTGCTATATTTAGAACAACTCAATTTCTTTTCACTTTACAAGAAACGGCACAGCGAGGTGAATAGGATGGAAGAACAACAAGTATGCTTGATATTCTTCCAAAGATAATGGACGTCCCTTAAGAGAAGTGTTCAATAAACCCTAATAAAATACATGAGAGGAGAGGGGGGGAATAGCCGGGGAATAAAATACCCCATTTAAACCATTGCTCATCTAAAATAAATCTTCTTAGCCCAAAAAAGGTTCAACCATCTATGGATATGCTAATTCCAGAAACAGGTATATTAAAGGAGGGTTAGGTTAAAGGAAACATTATGCACACTTGATTTGTTCTTCTCCAGACTTTCCTGAGCCCATACATAGTAATGTGGAATTGTGAGCTGGAAAATGAAGGGTGAAGTTTTCTGCAGTGAGGAGGCAGGTGCTTGTTCTCTCTGAATTTGCATTATGGAACTGAATTTGATTTTCCTACTAATTTGGCTTTATTTGAACATGAATAATTTGAATTAGATAGTAGGAAAGGAAGTTAGGTTTTTTTTGCCAAAAGTTGCAAATCAGTGAGGTTTATGACAGTGGTACCGCTTTGTTCAAGATATGAATTTGCCGTTAAGTTAGAATAAAAATCCTTCAAAAGAGATACTTCAAAAATACTTGTTCAGTTCTCCTCCTATCAATCACTGGAACTTGTGACAGAGAAACCCGTGATCTTTAAGACGTGTACTAGCTTAACACCCCTATCAGGCAAGAATATACCATCTATATAGGAGAAAAAGGATATAGATTCTTAAAACTGGTCAGATAGATTACTTTGGGTTTATCTGTGGCATATGGATAACTTATGAAGATGTGGGCTTGTGTGATTTGGCCAAGGTAAAGCAGGACATTTGTGAAAGAATAGAAATCTAAATCTGAGTCTCAGGCCAACCCTCTGGGCAACAGACTATCCTTTCCTGCACAGCTCCTATAGCTGTTGAGTAACAAACTTCTCTGTGTGAAGATGACATTCCAGTGCTGCACGTTGATGATAAAGACTTTTTTCCACTTTTGGTTAGTGTTAGTATTTAGTTAGTGAACAACATAAATCTTTGTGAGCAACAAAGTTGTGAAGAATGTTGGGGTTTTTTTAATTCACCTGTAAAAAAGTTTATGTCAGTGTGGGCTTAGAAGCAAGGAGAACTCTAAGAAAATATAATGCAACTATTTAAAAACGTGGCTGCCCCTTCTTGCTAAAGGAAGGGCTAAAATACTTTTGACTAGCAGATATTGAAGTGAAGTATGCAACTCAATAAAGACTAACCTAGACATAGAATCACAGAACGGTTTGGTCTAGAAAAGATCTTTAAGCTCATCCAGTTTCAACCCCCTGCCATGGGCAGAGACATCTTCCACTGGAGCAGCTTGCCCCAAGCCCTGTCCAACCTGGCCTTGAACACTGCCAGGGATGGGGCAGCCACAGCTTCTCTGGGCTCCCTGTGCCAGCACCTCAGCACCCTCACAGGGGAGAATTTCTTCCTAATACAAAATGAGTCTCATAATCTCTTCTAGAAGTACTAACAAGCAATGAAATCTTGGTCTTCATCATTCAATATTCATCCCCAAGCTGTGCAATGTGCAATACCTTAAATTAATACTGAAAACCAAGATAAACTATGAAAAGTTAAAACAATTGATACCAAAACTAATAGGAAATTGTACCAGATGCTTGTAGAGCGAAGTTTATTGTCACGTACTTCCTGTACGTGTACCCTTCTGTAACTTTATATGCTACCAGCCTGAACTATCTGAAAGATGTAATTTGGTTCACTTAGCTGCAAGTGAGAATAAAAGAAACCCACCAAACCTCCCCAGTTATTATGAATGCCTCTTTGCAGAGTCTGTAATAGAATATATGTCTAATTTGGTTAAAATTATACATCAGTAAAATGCTTGTTAGCATTGAAATGGTGCCAGTAGTTCAATTTATGCAGAAGGTCCAGCGAGTGGTCGTTTGTGCCTCAGTAAGCTACACTTACTGGATTAACATGGCAAGTAATGTACAATTTGATTGTTATATATTGAGAACAGAATACGTTTTACCAATATTTTAATGAAACATTAGCACCATGAATAAGAAACCCATACAATTGTTGCAGAAAGCTAAAAAATAGATGACATGGGGAAAAGCTTGATTTCACTCACTGGAGAACAGAATAATAATAATAAGCTGCTTCAGAGAGAAGACTGAATTAATGATAGATGCAGGTCAGGAAAAATACATTTACTTTGTGAGGAGGTGATGGTTGTATGCTGCATTTAGCTTCTAGATCAGTATAAAATAGAAAAGTACACTGCTAACCTTCCTGTTGTGGGTTCCTGCATTAGCTTTGTCCTTTTTGGATGTGTTTTGGTACTCCAAAATGAGATCCCATATGGGTCATTTGTGTGCTGGTTTTCTAGTGCTTGCATGTGGAAGTATGTGATATTATCAGTTAGGTACAACTACTGTTGCCCAAGTGAATGCGACAAAAATAATGACCCCCTTCAATGCAAATGCCAGAGATGGGCTTGGAAATACAGTGGTAACAGTATGGAAAAGGGTGGTAAAGTGAGAGGACAAATTTAATCTGCCCTGAAAATAGAGAAAGCTCCTAAGATAACACCAAACTTAAAGATACTGTGGGTTTTATTGGATGTGTGGTCTTTGACCATTTCTCCCCAAATCTGTTATCACCAGCATTTTTTGCACAAGGGTTACAAATGTTCTCCCCACACCATAAGTTTCAACAGGCAGATAATAAGCTGTGCTTCTAATAAATGTGCATTACCATTCTGCTAACAGCTTTGTATGAGTCAACACTAAAGAGTCCCTGTTCGCATACCAAAGAGTTGTCTTACGTGGCACAGTCATATCATGAGGGGTGTAGAAACAGTTGCCTTTTCCCTTTGAGCTAATTAATACAATTTTCCTCTCTGAATCTGGAGAGCTGTAAAATGCTCATTTTCTGGCTTTATTCTCACTGATGTTTACAAATGCAGTTATCCAAAGCAGTTCAACAAGCTGCATCACTTATGGAAATTGTTTTCACCTCTTTGCTGTGCATTCAGTTATTTTCAGTTGGAAATATCCCCTTTTACCATTTCTGTTTTGCTCTTGGATCTTAATGAACGTTTGGCTGTTAAGGAAAATACATGAAAAGAGCTAGTTCCACAAGCTGGGATCAGCTGCTGAGCTAAGAGGAACGCACACCACAGAGTTCCCAGCGCTATAGTGGCGTTTTGTCTGATCTTAGATTCAAGTAAAGATTGTGTGCTTTACTCTTGCAGCTTTCAGAAGGTATTTCAAAGACCATCCCTCAGCAATCTGCTGTAACAGTTGATAAACACACCTACAGGCCTTTGAGGAACAGCTACTGCAGGAGATGAAGGGGCAAAGTCTAATTATGCTTTAAGTCTATTACAGGATTTTGAAGTCAAAATTTCTTCACAGCATTATGTTTTCTTTGGGTTATTTCTCACTGCTAGCATTCAGATTATCCCAAGTGAGAAATGACACAAAAATCAGGGAAGGCTGTCATACGCTGGCCTGTGCTTTAGAATAATATATGTGAAATTAAAATACAAGGAATATTTCAAGATATTAGATTCCTACAAAGGCACATGTAAAAATGATCTATTTTAATTCTTCAGAAAAATATCATGTTCAGTTACATTTCTCCATTCTAGATTTTGAAGGTATTATTAGAATCAGTTCTTTCTCTAGAGTGGAAAGTAACACTGCTTAGTCTATTCTGATCCAAGGGAATTAATATTACTGCTTATTGCATATGAGGAGGAAGGGCTTCACAGCTGCAAATGATTTTCTCTTCTACATGAAGAATTGAAGATCCAGCTTGGCTTTGGGAACCTTTAACGCCTTTTCCATGCTCATATTTTGAAGAGAGGTATTTTCCCTGTCTTCCCTCGCACATCAGCGTGCCTGCCTCTGTCTCCCTGAGAGTTCTGCTCCAAGATGAAATTCCTTCTAATACAGAAGAGAGAAAGGAGAATTGAACAGGACAGTCACAAATACCTAATGAGTAGAACTACAACAATGAACAGCCAGCACTAGAAAATACAAGAATTCTTCACACTATACTCTGTAAATTGAATACAAAAAATGTAGCAAATATCGCATTTGTTGTGTATTGTTTTTAGTTCCATGATACAGTTGTGAAAGTTCGTGTAATCTCAGTGACACCGATATATGGTTGCAGCTCTGCTCCTCTTTGATACAGAGAAGCCGGAGTCCTTGCATTTAGTGAGCTAGTGGGGATTTATGGCAGATTTGCATTGCCACAGTGGCCCAGACCATTGGATGTGTTAGCAAATCTAATTATTCATGTCTCCGAAGTCAGAATGAATCTGGCATCATCTCATCTATATGAAGTTGTCCTGGTACAACTGAAATCAGAAGCTGTTATTTGTGTATTGATTAGTTTCCTTTGGTATTGACAGTACAGAGTTGCCTGCTTTTTTAAGTGAATAATAAATATTAACAGTAAGCTTTATAGTTTAATGTCCACATCTCTTAAAGACAGTAAAGTGCTAATAAATCAAAAACTACAGTGACTTAGAGTTTAAAAGGTTAAAAGAATTTCACTCAAGCAGGTTATGTGTTCAGAAGTGATACTCTCTTTCAAACCAGAGCCTGGGTGCTGTTGTTGCCTCTCATCAATCCTATCTCATCACTCTCTTCTGTGCAGGCTGGGGCACAGATCAGTGCTGTGACTTCCATCCTTGCTGCGTAGAAACCCCAGCTTTAATTTGCACTCTGTATGTGGCACCTGTGCTATGCCAGGAAGAGTTTTTCTCTCTGAACAGCTGGTGGTTGAGAACAGTTTCACTTAATGTGGGATCAGGCATTCATTTGCTGCTTTTCACTGAGTTGAATGAAACAGGTCCCTAGGAATAGGATATTTCCTCAGGCCTTCTGATTAGCTTGGTTAGCTAAGCACTAGAAAGCAGAAATAGGAACTGTACAGGGTCTGGCAGGTGGAAAGAAAGAAGATGGATGATTGGCATCTTGGAATCAGATCTGCTTTTAGGTTATGTTAGGAATTATCTTTGCACCCCTTGTTTCACTCACATTATGAAATCCTACCCAGCACTCTGTCTTTCCTTTAAATCATTATGCTGCTGGTATGATGCTCTTTAATTAAAGTATTGAAACCTGATTTTTATATGATGGTATTAATTTTTTAATGCTTTTACATAATGATGAAATAAGAAATGTATTACCAGAGAGTCTGGAATGCTGAGCTCTAACAGCTACTCAGATGATAAACCTAGGACTGGGTTGAATGGTGGAGAGCTTATATTGTACAGCCTAAAGAGGCTTAAGTCATCTGGAAGGGTCTCAGTCCCCACCAGATCAGAGAGACTCTGTTGGAGTTGACTCTGACATTCTCATTTCTTAAGGCAGGGAAATGCATCCCTGTTGCTCGTCCTACAGGAGCCCAAACACCTAGAGAACACAATGGAAACTCCTTTTCTTTGACAACTGGGCCAGAAAAAGTCTTACACTCTGAGATAATGCAAGTGAAGCTTAACATAGAAATGTACTCAAGTTGGAAATGGAAGTGAAGGTCCTTAGCCATGAAACAGTCTCTGGAGCTATAACAAACCCAGAAATAGATGCCTTTATTTTTATATCACTAACTCACTCATGCCTCATGTTCTTTTTGATGATTGTTGAGGATTCCTTAACTCCTGGTTCCTCTGACAGAGTAAAGTTGAAGACCAAATGGGAGTGATGGATGCCATCCTCCAAATCACGCAGTGTAATTCAGCAATAGGAGCTAAATAGTGATAGCTCACAATTAGGCGCTTCATATCAACTAAAACCCATGATTTTGCAATGCCTACTTTTGCTGGATAACACTTAAAAATTAATCCATTTGCACTCTAGATGGTTGTTTTTAATAAGAAAGTGGAGGGGAAGGTAATATGTGAAGCTGGCAGGACAGATTACTGAATGCCGTATAGCTGCACTTAATAAGAGTAAGAAAGACTGTGAATCATTCTTCTGATTAATGTTGTCATCTCTATTCACTGAGTGTGCAATGCAGCAGGATGAGTCTGACCCCAAATCTTGGCAGCTTTAAGGATCCTACAGGTACTCTTCCACTGTGCACTGTCCAGCAGTATCTATTTCAACTCTCATGCTGGCTTGGCTTGGAATTCTTCCCAAAATGCACAGGATTTCATCTTCTTATCACCACCTGCCCTTTCCCCTTAACTCAAGATAATCCCCACAGCTTCTCTGGGCAACCTGTGCCAGCACCTCAGCCTCATTGTAAGAAATTTCCTCCTTCTATCTACTCAAAATCTCCTCTTTTTTAGTTCAAAACCATCACCTCTCATCCTCTCACAAGAGGTCCTGCTAAAAAGTCTCTTCCTATCATTCTTATAGGTCCCTTTTAAGAACTGGAAGGTCACAAAAGGTCTCTCTGGAGTCTTCTCCAGGCTGTAAAAGCCCAAACCTCTCAGATTTTCATGGAATCATAGAATAGTCAGGGTTGGAAAGGACCTTAAGATCATCCAGTTCCAACCCCCCTGCCATGGGCAGGGGCACCTCCCAATAAACCATGCCACCCAAGGCTACATCCAGCCCAGCCTTGAACACCGTCACAGATGGAGCATTCACAACTTCCCTGGGCAACCCATTCCGGTGCCTCCTCATATTAGAGGTGCTACAGTCCTTGAAGCATTTTTGTGGCCCTTCTCTGGACTCACTCCAACAGGTCCATGTTATTCCTGTGCATCTGGAGCTGGACAAAGCACTCCATCCATGGCAATAAAATACGTCTGTAAGAAAGTTTCTGCAAATACTTCCTTTTGTGTATTAATTAGAAAAGCACAGCATTTATTTCGTGGCTAACTGCTTAAATTTATCTAGCTTTTGATATAATGGATTTTCAGATTGAGGGAAGACATATTTCATATGATGGAGTGAATGAAAGAATACCAGAAATACAGCTTCAAGTTCAGGTCAACTAAATCCCTCGCTGTGGAAGTGGTGAAACTACCTTGTATACACCAGAAGAGGGAGCTCAGCAAATAGAGCCAAAGTTAACCTGTCTCTCAACACCGTACAGTGTTTCGAATTCTGGTTTTCCTGTTTCACCATGTTTCCAGCGTGAAGCAGGTAGCAAACGTTTATGATGTTCCTTATGAGTTTATGTTAGCGAGCTGATCAGAAGAGATAATGTTCTTATTTCAGATGCTGACTTCCCATATTGATCTGGGACAGCAGTTAATAAAAGGCATTCTGTTTTAATGCTGCAGAGGCTTTACAAGGAAAGACTGCTCCCTGAGTGGATTTGTGTGCCAGGGGAAGGCCTAATCATGTCTGTTTTGAGCAAGTGGCCTTTTTACAGGATACAAATATGATATGATTTTCTAGCTGGAAACATGTCAAGGAGGACTGAAAGATCTGTGACTGGTGTGTTCATTAAAGTTCAAATTCCTCTCATTAGAGAGGAGATCACTGTGCAGAACTCCTCATTATTTTACCAGGAAGGTTTGCTTCTTTCAGGTGCTTCTAGAGCAATCCTTCTTGCAACTAATGCAAGTAAATATGCTTCTGGGTAGGAATATTAGCTTCTCCCACTCCCCTCCCACCCCAATCTGAAGTGCAATAGTTAAGTTTTAATTTGGAAGTGCTCTCAAGTTTCAACTGTTGCTGTGCATGTTTGCCAAGCCTAGTACTTATTCTAGTACTGACTAGAATAAGTTGTCTAAAATGCCAGGTACGCTGGTAAAGCATTTAAAGGCTTTTAAATATTCATTTGGTAACAACTGGGGGGGTTGCATGAGGTAGCATAAGACATGTCTTATGCTCATAATGTACATTCTCAAATTGCTAGTAGACTTCTAAACTTCCAGAGAAATAAAATGAAAAGTGGCCACAACTTGAACCATGAATTAAGTCTCAAAAAGCCTTGCTTTATAGCTTCTTGCCTTTGAGTTTATGACGTACATAGCTTCTGTTGGGTTCACATGCAGCCATAGGGGAATCTTTTTGTTGTAGTACCAACAACCTGAGCAGTTTATCATTATAGATTAATTCTTGTTATTTAGGCACATGAAAAATGAGTGGAGGTGGTGGTGGAAAGAAAAGTGCTGTTAAGTCCTTCAAATGCAGCATATTTAACATTAATTCCTTGAGGAAACAATCTATTTACACTTTATGTGACTGTTTATTTAAGAGGAACAGGTATCCTTGTCTCTTATAGCTGTCTTTTTGTTGTACAGCTGGGCTTTGTGTTGCCTCCTACTACTACTGTCTCCTGCTACTTCAACTACTATGTGTTAAGGGGACAGAGGGGTGTCATGCACGTGTCTGTGTAAGACTAGGTGGTTTGTGAAATCTTTCAGCATCCAGATAA
The DNA here is from genome assembly GCA_025447955.1 of Psilopsiagon aurifrons. Classification (NCBI taxonomy): domain Eukaryota; kingdom Metazoa; phylum Chordata; class Aves; order Psittaciformes; family Psittacidae; genus Psilopsiagon; species Psilopsiagon aurifrons. The sequence continues at coordinate 30,588 of JAOEHY010025903.1, forward strand.
TTTTTGTATGCAAAAGTAGCAAATAACTGCAAACTGGGTACATCTGGGGTTGTTTTTTTTTTAGTTTCCTTTCTGACAATAAAGGAATATAATTTCCTTGAAGCATAAAATTGGATGTTAATACATGGAATTGAAAGTGAGAAGGTGTGAAGATCACTATGCAGATCACCATTCTGCTTAAAATAGCTATTGAAAGGATGTAGCTCTGCTCCCCTTGATCACTTAGGTTACTCCTAAGGCTGATCACTTAGTTGCTCCTAAGGAAGAAAGAGGAAGGTGGGGTGTGTGACTTTCATCAGATCAATGAAATGATGTGATTCACTGAACCCTGACTGCCCATTTATTGAGACCAATACAAAGAAATAAATGGGAAGCTTCAGGTGCAATAAGTGCATGGAAGGGTTTGGAGATGGGAATGGACAGTTGTTCAGGCAACTGGCTCACAATATGCAGCTATGCATTCAGTGGAGGAGGTCTCAAAGGAAATGAAGTTGTACATTTGGGTTTTTTTCACTCTGAATTCAAACAAAGTAGAAAAATGGTTGGACAAGAGGGGTTGAGAAAATAGAGATACTGGGTTTTGGAAGAATCTTTATACAGAGCAGTAGAGGAAAGGATTTCTAGAAGACAAAACTTGAATTGGACAAGTGATAATCAGTCTGTAGCTCTTGTATTTGCTCTGCCTAGATGACTGAACCATTCCAGTCTCATAATGCAGTTGCCCAGTTTCTACACCCAGAACGCAGACACAAAGAATTCTCATGAATGTTGAGGGAATTGAGGTTAAGAAATGCATGTAGATGTGGTTTCTTTCAAGTATTTATGCACCTTTAATGAAGAAGAGATCAGCTCTAGACTTGAAAAGAAGTCTGTTTCCACTATTTCATGTCTCAAAGATGTGAAGGTGAAGAATGCCCATCAAATGTTCACTGGTGAGTGTAAGCCTCAGGAGCAGGAGGGCCTGTAGGCAATCTGATCAACTAGTCTATAAGTCCTGCTGCTGGAAAGCTATAAATGGTAAAAAGCCCACGCCAAGAAAATGTTGGAGAGGCCAAGAAAAGAATCAGTGCTGTACCAATTCAATCCAAGTAAACCTAAAAGTTAAGAATGCAACTTGAAATCTTTGGAATATCAGTATTTTGCAGGGTTAGCAGAAGGAAGCTCTAGCAGACCCATGACATTGTCAGATGTCTTATCAGACCTTCAGCTCACTAATTGATACCCCACCATGGCAGAGGCGTTAGGCAGCTGTGGCCATACAGTGATGAACAGATCCTATGCTAACTTCTCTAGTTTGTGCACGCTGATTGCTCATTTGATGTTTCTTTGGCTTTCATGGATGCCATTGCACTGCTTCAAGGATCAAGAATCAGGGAAACTGTGGAATCATACAACAGTTCGGGTTGGAAGAGACCTTCAAAGCTCATCTAGTCCAAGCCCCCTGCAATAAGCAAGGGTATCTTCAACTTGATCAGGTTGCTCAGAACCACATCCAGCCTGGCTTTGAATGTCTCCTGGGATAGCACATCTATGTGCCTTTTCTTGTCATAACCCATATCTTTATTCTCTTTTTTATGTCATTATGGCATATATTACCACCTTTGGCTTAAGTATTTTGATGTCTAAGTAAAATCTATTCTCTTATATTTTCATGATATAAAATAAATGAAAGTTAAGGCTAGCTTTGAAATTAAAATCTGGCTTTGTCTTCTGCAGTTGGTGTTGTATGCATGTTGTTTTCTACCCTTGTCAAACATTAGGGAACAGAAGATCTGTGTTATTTATGGTTTTGTACCGTATTTCACAGTATCTATTTAAAGACAAAGGAGGAAAAAAGAAACTTCTTATTGCTGGCAAGAGCTTTTGCTTATCTTCTGAGCACAATGTTAGTTGTTGTTTATGCATAAATTAGAATAATCATGTAAGAAACTGAAGCAAGGCAGTGTGAGTAACTTTGCAGACAGCATGATGTCATTTGTTTTGTCAGAGTAATTCTGATTATTGCATTGTTAGATGCATGCTTTAAGAAAATAAGTAATGAAAACCAAAAAGAAAATGAAGATAGAAAGGGAGCCTGGTCTTATTCAGGTATCCGTAATGTAATATCCCTGATTACCCTTACTACATGTGGGAATACAGATGTTTTAAGCATGTTGTCATTAGGATTAATTCATTCTCTTGGATCCACTTTGTGTCTTCTAATCTTTTCTCAAGTGATTTTGGGCCAGGATACTACTATTATGAAAACACATTGGCTTTGGGTTGGTCATTAGTTCAATTTTACCATTTAAGTGTATCAAAGACCAATTAATAATGAATAGGCTGAAGTCAAGAAGGAACTCTGATCTTCTCACCTTTCAAAAATATCTCTTCATCCCCACTCATCTGTCTGTATGCTTAATGCTTCAAGCTGTCAGTGACAGGAATTGAGATAACTTGAACTCAGCTATTAGTACACTGTTCGAACCCTGACTTAAATGATTCTACTGCGTATCTTGCTGAGTTAGGGTCTCTTGAAAGAGTTAGGGTAGTGTTCTTTTGACTGCCAAATCAATACCAATAACCTGTTGAGCTCCTGAGCCCATGTAGGCTATGACAAAATGAGTTTTATTCTTGGTGGCTTGTTCTTAACAATCTGTAGTTCATAAAGAAACTATGGCCTGAGCTTGTAGAATTTTTCCCTGGTAGAAACTACTCATTATCTGTTTTGTACTGGTTAGGTTTTCCCATGTAGTTCTGGATATCATAGTACCTGCAGAAAGAGACTACATTTTAAGTTTAGCAGAGGAAGAGGTGGTGGTTCTTCCTTTCAAGTCACTTCAGCACAGAGCACTTCCTACAGTGAAATTGTATTTCCCCTGCTGGGAAAAGTCTTACACCTACCTATGTGTAGTGCCAGTTAAATACGATGGAAGAAAGGCAAAAAAAGTTACTGAAGACAAAAAATGTAATGGTATTCAAAACCTCAAAACAAGTGGGACCCTGTTGTTCATTAGAAAAGAATTTGGATAATAAACCTTAACCATAATATATATGATTGTATAAAAATAGAACAAAGCCTATTTCACTGACCTTAGAAATTTTGCCATGGCCTTTCTTTTTGTGTAAACAAAAAATAGTAGGAAAGGGTTGTGATTGCAATAGTAGAAATGGGTTGCAATTGCACACTGCTTCTGACACTAGAAACCCTGGCATATGCAGTATTGGATGTGACCCTTCATGTTAGTCACAGCATGCTCTAGTCAGGTTCACCATCCTCACTTCTTCACATCTTTAGACAATTCTTACAAATGAACAAAGCTGTCAATCTTTTACCTTTATAATACCGGACTTTTTGGTGCACTGAGGTCCAGTGAGAGCATTATGCTTTTAGGAATCTCTACAGGAACAAGTTCTTACAATCAGTACTCACATAAAAAAGAAGAGTACTGTACATACTTTAGTGATATAGCAGTCACTCATGTTAATGTACGGGTCTCTATAATCAAGGACTGTGGGTAAACCTCTCCCTAGATTCTGCTACAAATCACTGTCTCCTTATTGCAATGTCTTCTACAGTAGCCCACTACATATCAGATATAATGCGAACAATAACATGCATGATACATTCACAAAAGTAAAATTATCAGAGCAATGCATAAAATAATGAGTTTGACCTCAATGATATGTGAAGTCTGTAGGTTTTTTAATGAAAGGTTTCAGAGGTAAATGGAATAATGTGCAGTATAGTTTCATCAAGTGCCGGTTTTATCAGACTAATTTAATATCTTGCTAAGATAGGTGACTTCATAAACAAAGGTAATGCAATGGACTTAATCTGTCTAAATTTAAGCAAAGTATTTGATAGAGTTCCCAAGGGAAATTAAGGAATGAGAAAATGGGGATTAAACAACTATGAGATGGATAAAACGTTTGCTAAAGTGTAAGATTCAGTGAATTGTATTGAAGGGAAAGTTACCAGACTGAAGAGAAGTTACTAGTGCTGCTTCTCAAGGTTTGGTCTGGACAGCAATCCTGCCTGATATTTCAATAGTGACCCTGTTGCAAGAATGAGGTGGGTGCAAATGTAAGCTTAGTGACTGACACAAAGTCACAAAGTATTACCGATTTTAGAGGAGGACTGGGTCATAATTTAGGAAGGATTGCATGTATTTAAGAAAATAATTCTGTCTGAGTTATGATCCAGCCTTCCTCCAATACTGGCAATACTTTCTCATTTTGTCATCCACAAATTTCATATGGCCTTGACTAATGAAATCGAGTAAAGCTTAATTGTGCAGAGTCAAACGCATGGAGAATAATTGCAACAACTTGTGCTATGAGATGGAGCCTTATCATTTGAAGTTGGCTATTTCATGGGTTGTGGTATGCTGGAGATGGATGGTGAGACTGTATGTCTGGTTACATGTACTGTGCTGGGGGTCTAGAGCTGTTGAACTGAACTTCCATTGAATCCTATACACCTACATCGGGAAAGACTATCAATCAAGAAAAAATTGACTAAAAATTCTGTTCTGTGGTGGTCAATGGCTACACTTAATTTTTTGATAGCAGGACTGTAACTGGAGATGGTTAATTCAAAGAATATTGTATTCTGAGTATATTAATTGGGAAGCACAAATAAGCTGCAGTTATGAGGTCACTCAGGTGCGTAATGACCGTGACATCATAAATCATTTCAACTTTCCCTTCCATGGCTGCCATTGTTAAGGTCTCTTATGATGTATGCATCCATTTTGGGCCCCTCACTATAAAAGAGATATTGAGGTGCTGGAATGTGTCCAAAGAAAAGCAATGAAGCTGGTGAAGGGCCTGGAGCACAAGTGTGATGAGGAATAGCTGAGGGACCTGGGAAGGTTTAGTCTGGTGAAGAGAAAGCTCAGGGGGACTTTATTGCTCCCTACAACTGCCTGGAAGGAGGATGGAGCCAGGAGGTGGCTGGGCTTTGCTCCCAAGTAACAAGAGGATGACAAGAGGAAACAGCCTCAAGCTGCATCAGGAGAGGTTTAGATTGGATGTTAGGAATAATTTCTTCCCCAAAGGGTGCTCAGGCATTGTGCAGGTTGCTCAGGGCAGTGGTGGAGTCACAATCTCTGGAAGTATTCAGAAACTGTGTAGATGAGGCCCTTAGTGACATGGTTTCATGGTAACCTTGGCAGTACTCTGCTAATGGTTGGACTTGATCTTAAAGGTCTTCTCCAAACTCAGTGGTTCTATATGATTATTTTTTTTGTGCTTCATTGCCAATTGGTGTCTGGGAGGTTATCCTCACAATTGTGAGAATGCCAGGAGATTATTCTTAGGGAATAAAAGTTAATCCTTTTCATTAAAGAGGAAAATCCATGTCAACAGTGGTTTGTCATAGTTGCTGGCCTCAATAGGTGAGCTGACTTTGTTTTCACTCATTAGGGAAAAATGCAGGTGAATCAGGAGCTCAGTTTTGAGGCCTTCTTTCATAGAAATATTATTGAGAAGACTGCTTTTAAAAAGTAGAATTTCCTTTCAGTAATTTCATGGTGTGCTTTGCAGCTGGTTGGCTTCTCTTAAGTACCAGTGTGAAGGTGACAGTATTGGAAAAGCTTGTATATTGAAAGAAGGAATGGTAGAAAATACATCGCTCATTCCCTTCCAGTCATGTTAGGATAGAGTATTTGAGTGAGATACAATAATATGAAGCTGGTTACTTTGAGGCAAGCCCAGGCTCACAGATATCAATGAGAACATTGCTGGTTATCAAATAAGGCTTTTCAGTCTTCCAGAATGATAACTTTGACTAGAAACTCATGTTTACTCAAGACACAGGAGCACATGAGTTCCTGTATTTAATTCTGATAGCTCATCAAAGGTATGCAATCTGTTGATTTGAGAGCACTTGAAATGATGTGGAATGAATTCTTAAAGTGAAACACACATGAATAAGTCACAAATCTGTTGTTTCTCAGGTCATAACATTCATAATACAGCTTGGAATAAGCTGTTACTGCGATGATGACTTTGCCTTTCTGCTGTCTTTACAAAGGTGTCTAAAGCCCATTATATATCTAATTAAAAATTCTCTGCTGTTTATTGTTCAGTATTTGTTATTGTGAAGTTTTTGTGCTTACAGTAAGCCACAGACAGACACTGACCCGCTTCCCTTCCAGTATCTGAAGGGGGCCTACAAGGATGCCAGAGAGGCATCCTTCATCAGAGACTGTAGAAATAGGACAAAGGGTAATGGGTTCAAACTTAAACAGGGGAGATTTAGGTTAGATTTACAGAAGTAATCCTTTATTGTGAGCGTGGTGAGGCATGGGCACAGAGTGCCCAGAGAAGCTGTAGCTGCCCCATCACTGGCAGTGTTCAAGGCCAGGTTGGAAGGGCCTGGAGCTACCTGCAGTAGTGGAAGGCATCCCTGCCCATGGCAGGGGGTTGGAACTGGGTGATCTTAAGGTCCTTTCCAATCTAAACCATTCTGTGATGGTGTTCTATAAAGGGTTGAGCCTGGAAAACGACAAATGGCCAGGAAGTCTGCCAGTAAATCATCTACCTAACAAACACCAGCATATACTATCAAATTGTTTTGACAATACACATTATACAGCTAGGAACCCATTCTCTAGGTAATCTTCAGAAGAATTGCACTGAATTATAAGTTTACTGCCAAATGTTAAAAATTAAAGACTGATAAAGATAGAAAATCAAACACCAAGGAATTGGCACACGTTACTCTTAAGTGAAATCTGAGCCTATATAAACTGAGGTGTTTTCTGAAAGTAAGAATATGATCACATGTACACAGTTTTCCATGGGAACAGACTCAGAGTTGACACCAAAAATGCTGCCTTTCTCAGCTCCAAGCAATGGCACTGCTCAGGATCTTCCACAAGAATTCTTCTAAGCACGTAAAAATACTGTAAATCTTCCATAACACGTTCACAGAAATGGCAGGTCCATGTTCCACCTGCCCTCCAAATAAAAACCTCCCAAAACACAAAGAAAACTTCAGGTATGGAAGACTTCACACTGCATGCTCGACTTTTCAGAACATACTGGGATAGAATACGGTAATGAAAAGGACTAAGTTATCTCTGACAAAGTTATCTTGAATATCTATAATGGTATAATATAGGCCATTGCCATTGCTGTAAACATTGTATTGGGCACTACTATAAATGCTAACTGGTTATATAAAGGTTTTTATAAGGTTCTGAATGAGACCATTATCTGACTCTACATATTAAGGAGTAGGTTTTTGATGGGGTATATTGCAGTTCCACATCATAAATTTTTATACATTGCATCTTTGTACATTTTATTAACAAATGTAAGGATTTTCAAAGCTTTTTGAGACATTTAGTCTGGTAATAATCTGGTAAATCATTCACACAAGCTATTCCACTGACCTCAACAGAGCTATTTCAATGAGAAAGTGCCCATCAGGGTCAATAATGTGATCCCAGCATACCTCGTAACTTACAAGGATTTGGGTATTGTAGGTGTCCTGGGTGCAGCAGTAGCAGTCATTTTTCTCCTTCTTGGTAGCTGGTGCAGTGCTGTGTTTTTGACTTTCAGCCTGGGAACAGCACTGATAA
>JAOEHY010025903.1:41464-87078 GCA_025447955.1 Psilopsiagon aurifrons
CTCCAGGAGCAGAGGGAAGAAAAAGGGGGAAGTGAGTGAACAAACTGAGTGGCTGATTTATGGCTTAAACCACGACATTCTGTCAGCAGCTGTTGCTGTTTAGAACGGGAATAGGATTGGTAGACTGTGACTTGCTTAATCTTTTGATGTTAAAAATACAACCTTACATTATTATATATTGATTATTTAAAGCCTGTTGAGTTACTTACTTATTTTAAATGGACCTTTTAATAGTTTTATAGTCTATGTAGGGTGTCACGTCATGATTTTCAAATCTTCCCTTTAGTTGCTAATGTGAGAGCATGTGCAACTTGAGTAGTTTGAAATACTTATTGGAAGCAGCATGGACTTGCACATCCATGTTGTAGATACTCTCAAGATGATTTTCAGATGAGGTTCTGCATTTCTGCACCGAAATCCTGAGAATGGTGTCCTGCTTATTTAATCATGTAACTCTGAGAGATTTATCTTTTTTAGTAGTATGGGTCATTCCAGAACTTCTGTGTGAGAATAAACAAACACTTTGTCTCATGCAGCCTCAAGTTCGTTTATGTATCTTGCACATATGAAAGTTTAATTCCACAAAGTAGTTCTTCCTCTTAAACTTCGCACTGAGGATGATGCCCATTACCTATGAACTGTAAAATTGTACATATGATTAACAACTTCAAAACAGTGTATCAAATGAATTACTCAGACGTTTTTCCCCCTAGTTATTAATTGGAACTTATGGCTTTTTGCTGGCTAAATTGGAGCCACCAAAATCCTTTTGTACAAACCCTGGGGAAAAAATGTTCTGTATCAGCCAGTGAAGGAAGAATATGTTTCTTTTCAGTCTTAAAAATATAATCTAATTATAACTCCCTCAGCACATGTGCCTGACTACTACAGTTAGATGAAGCTGTTCCCATTACTCCTCCTGTAGCTCCCTTCAATTCACCATATTTTTCAGGGGGGAATGAGAAGGCACTTTGGAGCTCTAATGGATACATGAACAGCTTTGTAGTTTTGGAAACAGGAGTTCATAATTGGATTCACACATGGAACTGCTTCAGTGTAATCCAAAATGACAAATGTCTAGGTGACATTTGTGTTTGTCATTTCGTTGTCAGTTCTTGATTGGGGTGACAGAGAAACTACATCTCTCCTACAAAGTGCAGGGCACCTGTAGTGAAGTTTCCACACCTGTGCACTCCAGTTTTGCTCTAGTTCAGCATCACTGGTCTCAGTTTTCTGACAGCAAAGGTCCTAATGTTAAAATGGAAATTAATTCTTGTCACTGGAAATGGAAAAACTTTACTGAGTTTCATTTCACAGAAGTGTAGCTCTGTATAGGCATAAAATTGTGCGTGTATTTGGCCTGTAAGAAGTCTATGTGTAACAATTGCTTAGTCAAACATTTGGTGGGAAATGTCTTCCTATGAAAATGCTACCAAATGGGCTGTCCACCATGAATGTAGCAGGGAAAACAAGGAATGAAGATATCTCAATTCTAATTCTGTGACTTTTATAGACTCAGAATGGCACAAGGCAGTCTCCTCACTTTGTCATCTGTAGAATGGGAAGGATTATACATCTTTGTAAAGGACTTTGAGATAAATGTGCTTTGAAAGTACCAGCTGTTTGTACTGATGAATTAAAGGGCATTGCCACTGTGATCAAGGTTTTGTTTCCTTATTGAATAACATAAAATGACAAATCAATGTGTATTAATAAGGAATTCCTCAGCAAGTAAGGACATATATTTTAACTCTGTTTTGTTCATTTGCATCCCACAGTAAATGCTAGATTAAGCCTAGAAGCTGAAAGCTCTTGCAGCTCTGTGCAGAATATCACAGGTAGCAGACTGCACCACGTTAGTTTCTTTTATCTCAACACAGAAATGCTGCAGTTAAATATAAAAGGCCATTGTTTCCATGGCTATTGAATGTCTGGCTTTCTGAATGTGCCTGGCAATCTGGGTGTTAAGTGTGATGAGTATTTTGTTATGTGGACACCTCTCTGCTGTGAACTGTGCTTTGTACAAGCCCTGATCGCAGTGAATGTCAAGTAGCAATGAAGCAGGAGTCAACAGCTATCAGTTACTATCATGCAGACCTCCTCTGACTTGGGAGCTGATAGCGTTTTATTGAACTTAATGGCACCAGCCACTTCACTTGCGCATCACGCTGCTTCTGTGCCTGCTGCTGGTGTTAGTGAATATTGTATTCTGGTGGGGGTTTTTTAAGCTGTGATTTCAAAGTCATTGATCAGACTTCATTTTCTTAACTATTAAGATGTTATAGGCTGTTGTAGAAAAATCCTGGACATACTGGGAGTTTCATTTCGTGTATGACTCCTCAAAATCCAAACAGTAAAGCTATCGTGCAAACCAGATCTATTCCACAAAAGCTACACATTTGCAAATATGCCTCTCCCTTAAGAGCTGAAAGCCTTTAAATTAATCTTTTAGCCAGCAAGAACTTGAAAGCTTGCACCATCAAATGGAAAACACCTTTCAGCACTAATAACTTAATAAGAACAAATTGTGCAATGATCACACATAAACCAGGATAGATAGCACCCTGGGAATATGATCTCTAACAGATTGTTAAAGGTGAGGCTGTTTATCCATTTCCAAAGCAATGCTGTTCTGGAAGTGACAGCTGCAGCCTCTGCAGGGGATACTGCTGGCTTCACGTTCAGATGCTGGCTTTGTGGTACTCAAAAGAGGATTAGGTAGAACAAGAATAATCCCTGTACAGGCAAGAATATGTCTTTTAAAGTAAATGCAAGCCTGAGAGCTGTTAGAGTTTGGACTGCACTACATACAGTTCCTTTCTGTGTTTGCTGTCAGTTTTTTCCTATCAAATACAGTCACAAGTATATTTATTATTTAACAAGGTCTTTGGAATATTGTTCTTTGTATTGTTGCAGAGATGTTTGCCTGTATTTTTTCTCTCATCTATAAAATTGTTTACAAAGCTGCATCCATGGGTATACTACATGCATTGGAGTCCGTTTGAGAAGTGAGGATGGTGCAGTTTTTCCAGTATTTCACCTCTACTTTGAAAGTCTGCATAAACTGGCTAAAAGGAGTGTGAAAAGGAGCAAACAAAAGAGAACCTGAAGAATTTTTTCTTGACAGATTGAATTTTGTTGATGTTACATTCTAGGTGAGGAGAACATAAGGTGGAGGGTCCAAAAAAATCCGAAGAGATGGCCTGCTTCATTTCCAAAGCTGCTCCATTTAAAATGATTAAACAGCTACCAAAGTGCTGCAACATTAAATCTCCCAGTTTCTATTCACCGGCTATTTCTTCTCTTCTCATCTTGTTTCAAAGTCAGCATGAAGCACCACTGAACTAAACCGCATATATTTGAGTTCTTGTGGTGTTCTTGCTGCTCACATACGCCATGTGCATTTGGCCGCAATGATTATCTCTTACTAGCTGCATGGAAGAATTTGCCTCTAAGAAAATTTTGGATGGTTCTTCGCCAAGGGCTTAGAAATAGCCATACACTGTTTGGCAACATACTGGCAAAAGAGCTGGAGCAATGGCTCAGTGAGCGTGACGCTACAGCACTCTTGGTACAGATACCTATGAGGAATGTTTGGAAGCTACAATAACTTGCCCAATTTTCTGTGCTTGGCAGGCTAATGAGTTTGGAAAAGGAAAGCTCAGAGGAAAAGTGAAGGTTCTGTATGCGAGTTTTAAAGTTATGAAGGGACAGAGAGAACTGAGTGCTGCATGGAAGGGGGCCACTTGTATAACTGCAATACCTACGTCAAAGAAATAACTGAGAGGATTTTTAGGGATGGCTGGGTAGTGTCAAAGGAGTTTTAGTTCTGCAACTGATCCAGTCATCTGGGAGCATCCATAACAGTAGTAGTTAGACTGCTTGCTTTCCATTACCAAAATATGCTGAAAAAAGCCCTAGACTGGGAAGTCCTAACTCCAGACTTAAATTGACCCTTTGAAGCCATAATAAATGAAACTGGACTAATGGAGCTTAAGTATAGGGGGATAATGTAATTGGCTTTGGATGCTGGTCAAAGTTAGGACAAATATATAATTTGAACCAACAACAGTTATTAAACTCATGTTCTCGGCGTCCAGACAAGTCTATTTGGGAGTAAGTGAAACCATACTCACAGGTCCTGAACCATGTGAAAGATTCCCATGGGGAACAAATCTGCCCCAACATGGGCCAGGTCCGAGGGAGGTGAGCAGCCGTATCAATTGCCAGTTAGTGCTGGAACTTGGACAACCCCATTATCCTTCGCCGGAACGGTGCAGCAGCACACCTCAGGTGAGTCCACCTTGTGGAGGTGCAGACAGAGACCCCGGGGCTTCCTGCCGTGGGGAACATTAAAATGCAAGGACCCAAACCATCTACCCCCCTTTTCCGGCTATCCCCGTCCATTTCCCTCTGGATGGATTTCGGTGGTGTGACGGGAGGGGACAGAGAATGAGTAGCAGCTGCCAATAGGGAAGCTACAGGCTGGAGGAGACTGGATGGAGCAGTCCCCAGGAGGATGGCTTGAGGGTGTGGTATGACAAGAAGCTCCCCATGACCTGGCTTCATTGAGCACTTGAGCCCAGAAACCCCCCCTGTGCTGGGCTGCATCCCCAGAGCATGAATAGAAGGTCAAGGAGGGGATTTCCCCCCTCCACTGAGCTCTGGGGGCAGTAACACAAGAGGGACGGTGGAGCTGTTGGAGCAAGCCCAGAGAAGGACACAGAGATGCTGTGAGGGCTGGAGCAGCTCTGCTCTGCCTGGCAGCATCATGGAGCAGATCCTCCTGGAAACTGTGCTAAGGCACATGGACAATAATGGACCTTCATGGGAAGCCCCTGCAGTGTTGGAGGTGGGCTGCAGAAAGTCCTGTGGGTCACACTGGGATGCTGGGGTGGAAGAGCCTGCTGGCAGTGCCTGTGCCCAAGGGCTCTGCTTATACAACAGTGCTGCAAAGAGATGGTGCTGTTTGACCACATGTAGCCAAGGTGGGAGCTTCTGCCAGGGACATAGAGTCCCAGCTGGAGACCCAGGAGAGTGGCAACTCATGGACTTATGCAGGGGGACTTTAGTATCAAACCAAGCTTTCACTGTCATTTCTACTTGGGTCCTGTACTTCTAAGCAATTGTGAAGTTTCATTGCAGAACTAAATGAAGAATGGAAAAGGTGGCTCCTTCCCTTTCACGTTTGTTGGCATGACTTGGAAAGTTGGAGCACCTATGTAGGAAGGCCTTTATTAGGCCAGATAGTGAAAGTAAATGGGTGAGTTGACCAGCTGGGGCAACCAAATGCTGCTAACCGAAAGGAGAGCTGAGGCAGTAAATATGTTGCACCATGGTACACTGTGTCAGGGAGCACAGTAAACAGTGTGTTCAGATCTGCTGGGTTTCAGTTTTGTACAGCAAACATGAATCTCGCATCCTGCCAGTTCATCATAGCATGGTAAGGAATGATATCCTCTTTGAAACATTCCGGCGTGTAAACTGAGAATTCATGTCTTTGTCATGTGTTGACAAATCTAGTACCGCATTCTGTTTGAAACTCTGGTCTCTTCATTTGATGCCCAGTGATGATGTGAAAAGGTTGTTAGCTATTAAGACAGTGCTAACATGTGCATTTCTGTTATAACACCTCCTGTCAGCATTTATAAGTTGGAATTTGTGAGGCTTTATAAATTGGACATAAAGTAGTCTGTCCTTACTGAAATTTGGCAAAGAAATCCTTCAGCCTTGAGCAACTTGAAACTCATGCACATGGAAAAAGAACAAGAAAAAAACCTCAAACACCTCACAACTGCAGCTTTAGTTTAATGTAAAAAATAATAGCTATCTAAATGAAGCCATGTGGAGAAATTTCTGCTTGTGTTTCCATGTGGCTTATAAAGAACAAGGCAAAGTTGTTAATAAAGGCCTATTTCTAGTGGCCTTAGGAATTTGTCAGCTGTCTCAGTGATGAATCTTTCTGAAACTGAAATGATTCTACAAAATGTGGACATATTTCTATGCCAGTCAGTTACAATGCCAATCTGCAGAAGAATATTCTTGCTTTAATTCCAGGTCATATCAGTGACTTCTGTAAAGCATTCCTTCAGTCACACCTATTAATACAAACCAAAATGGAGTTAGACGGTCAGAGAGCAGTGGAACATTACTTATGGTCAGGTCGCATGTCAACCAAGAATACGGCAGCCTGCAGCTATTTTAGCACTTGCATGCTATTATATGTCATTTCTTTCGCCAGGTGAACAGTAGATTTGTAGGTTAGCAAACTGGGTCCTTGTTTGTTTCTGCAATGGAAAGGTCAAATATATTTTTAGCTTTTTCTTTCATCAAAATGTGTGTTTTCTAAAAGTTATATGTGGATTTTTCTGAAGTACTTCCTAACTCCAAAAATGATCTTGCTAGGCACAGCTCTTTCAGCGTGTGTACAGCTTTATAGCATATAACATGGGGATAAATCCAAACAGGGAGGAAGGAGTTTCCACTGCCATACAGTTTGGTGCTTTTCATGAGCTCTGATCTCATTCTTCTTCAGTAGATGTTTCTCTTCTAAAGTAGGCCTAAATCTTGTCTGTTGGATAATTCCACACTGTTGATGTTGTGTTGGTCTTCCTGCCAGTAAGATTGAAGAGCAGTTTTCAGTAGGATCTAATCTATGTCTTTTAAATGTATGACCAACTCTATGTGCAAGTTTTTGCCTGCCTTGCACATTGCTTAACTGAACTTCACATAGCCCCCTGAATATGAGTAAGTGCTGGAACACTGTGAGGGAGAAAACTGATGTCTGTCCTTTGTTTTCTCAGGGGACACCCAATACAGCTAGGCAAGGTCAGTATATGTGTCATATAAAACTAATAGCAGCATCACTGATATCAGGCAGACAAGGCTGACAGTTCTTCCTCATGTAGTGTGAATTCTCAGGCAGCAAGGTTGATGTGATATGAAGAATACTCAAGATTGGCTTTAGAATACTGTGAACATGGCACATATAAGCAGCAGCACTTTAAAAACATGGATATGTGGGCATGGGTTGTGCAGCTGTTTGTACTTTTGCTTGCTTTTTGGCCCCCAAACTGACCATCAGTACAGACATAACCAATGAATTTGTGAAATTGAAAGGAACACGAGGAAAAGACTGTGCTGAAAATGGTGAGACTGGCTCTTCTTCTGCATTTCTTGTGAAAGATGACCATGAGTCTGCATCTTGATAGATAGAGAAAAATGGCCAGACATCACTAATCTTTCAGTCTCCTCAGTGTTCTACTGCTTAACAAGCTGATGCTTAGGCTTCCAGTTTCCAGGAAGGGATAGCATGTTGATGATACTGTAGCAGTAGCTAGTGTACAGGTGTACACTTCAGGGCGCTGCTAGCCCAGTAGCGGTTTTGGCTAGGTCAGATAATTTGTTTAAAGGAACGCACTGTCAAAAGGGAACCCTTTTACAAAGAGCTTATTTAACTTTGCAAAGAGGATAATTATCAGATGAAAAGGTATAAATTATAATCTGAGAGAAGAGAGGAAGGCTAATTCAGGGAATTTACTGCTTGGTTGAATCAGAATTTGGCTGCTATGCTGTCCTAGATTATATTTGTACAAACCTGAAGAAGACTGGCTTTGGTTGTCAATAAACTTGAAGTGTGTTTTGGCAGCTTTATGAGCTCTTTTATGATGCAAGGGATAGTTGGAGGACCAGAGAATGACTTGGATAGTTAAAAATGAGCTGGTGAAGAACATGTCACTTTGGAAATGAGTGGTTCCAATGAATGTTTATCAATATGGTGATAGGCCCTTGAAGTATATAAATATATCTATATAAAAACCAATTGCCATTTCTTAGTAATAAGAAATACACAAATTAGTCTTACTTTTACAGGATACAGGATAATAAAAAAACCATTGACCGAAGTTGGGCATCTGAATTTAGTTGAAAGTTCATTAGGGTGGAATTCTATACTCCTGCATATTTTTAGTAGTTGGTGTTGTCACTAGCAGTCACGAGTGTCTAGGACTTCTGAAAATTAGTTCTTGTGTTTAGAGACCTGTAACTGACCTAACCACATCTTCTGAGTATCTTTGATTTTGGGAATGTTGGACTAGAATTTACTGAATTTGCATTTTCATTAAGGCTGAATAAAATATTTTGTAGCAGATATTATGTAGTGGCCAAGACAAATGGAATGCTTATTTTCACACATTCTTTCCCCTTTTGTTTTTAATATTGACTAGAAGTTGCTGCAGATACCTAATTTGAAACTAAGGTACGCAATGCCATCTCAAGAAATTGCTTTAGTGGTTTACATAAATGGAATCACATCATGGGGTGATACAAGGTGGGTTATCATATGTGAAGGAAACTATAGCTTTGAAGTAGGGTGCTTGAGTGAATTACTGACTGTTCATTTTGTTCTGAACTAGCAAATGCTGCCAAATCCCTGGAATGCCTGGAAAGACAAAAATCTCTGTTTTAGAACCATCTTCAACTTTCACATTAGTATTTCATAATGGGAAGAGATGAGAGCGCACATATGTGTGTCCATCCATGCGTGTATGTGGAAATATAATTAGATTAACTGAGTTTTGTGATGTAGTGTATGGAATTGCAATGGTGCTGCACACGAAACCTGCACATTCAGTTCTTTGGAACTCTCTTGCTTAATGATAACAAGAACTCAAGTCCCAGATTGTCAGTCACTCTCTGGGGTGGGTTCCCAAAAGACCTGCATGATGTCTACATATTAGTTGCAGTATAGTAATGAAAGATGAAAATCACAAGCAGTAATCTATCACTGTAGGTGATCCAGTACCAGGGTGTATCTTGGTGAGGAGTCTAAGGCACCTACACTAGAAAATTGCACCATTGATTGAAAATGAAGAATTAAGAGTATAAAAGCTAATCTTATTTGTCTTATGCAAGCTGTTTAGGGGTTATCCAGGATAAAAATCAGACCTTAGCAGGCTGGTAGAAAGTCTGAACCTGTAGGTTGTCATTCTAAGCTATGACACAGAGTATTGGTCTTGATATAGCCTGAATCATATTTCTTATTAGCTTGAAGAACTAACTGCTGTCAAAATGGTTCTTCAGCTGCTGTGAGCTTTCTTGATTCATGTGACCTGTTGACATCAGCATGTCATGCAATGAGGAATTCTGTAATCTAATGGCATTGGGTAAAATACCACATCCTTTGTTTTAAACCTGTTCCATTTGATATTCCGTATTTCTTGTACTGGGGGGCATGGTGAAAATTGGTGACTATTCTCTCTGTTCTTGCTGCTCTCAACTTTTATGTGTGATCTGATAAACATGAATTTACTACAACATCCGGAGTTCTTTCTCTGTTTGGAAACTTGTGTTGAGGGCAGTAGGCTGTAAGTTTGGACTCCATTAATCACCCTATACCATCTTCTACTCTGGGATTCCCTTAAGCTGACGAGGTCCAGGAGTGCCTGGTAGCAGATATTCCTATTTTATTCAAAGGGAAAGTGGATTGTCTGTGCTTACAGCACTGTGCATGCAGGGAGATGCCATACTACACACTAATCTCCTCACAGGATTAGCTGTAGGCACCTTACTGCAAACCTATATTCCATCATCACTAGGGCCCTGAAAACTGAGAGAGGTCAGTATTAAAGGAAGATGGTCAATATTAAACAATAATTGAAGTACTTTCCCATCTGCGCACCAAGATGTGGGTAATCTTGGTTGCCAGAATAAATGAGGTAGGTGTTCAGTGTGGAACTTTTCACTATCAAACAGATAACATTGTAGGATTTTAAGAGGATTTAAGAATCCTTTGATTGATAACATGCAGAAATACTAAAGTATAAAAATCAGGCCCCAATGATCTTGGGCTGATGTTGGGAGTGGGGTTTTAAACCTCAAGAAGGACAATTTGCTAGCTGTTTCAAGGGAGAAGGATTCAATTCCTGCTTAAATATTTGGTGGTTTTGGCTGCTAGGGGCAAATATTTAGATTTGCCAGAATAATGGCATAATCCAGGATGGATGCTTCAAGCTGGCAGACTGGCTCTGAGTACTTCAAGCAGCCTGGCTGGATGCCACAGTTTGAGAATATCCATTCTCCTGTGTCACCTGGCTTTCTTCTATTTGGCATTGTGCTGCTTTGTTTCCACTGCAAAGCAATGAAAGTGAATTTAATTTTTAGCAATTGATGATGTGGGAGAAACCCCCAGCTCTCTAAGTGCAAGAGCCTTTTGGAGAAGTGTTCCTGCAGACAAGCAGACCACCTGCAAGATGTGGACTTAGAAGAAGTGCCTCATTTCCCATTACGGAATGGCTCTTATAGAAGAATGCATTATGCATTCTTTTTTGACAGGGTTATGTTAATGGAAAAAGCTGATGATTACTTTGCTGTGCCTGTTGGTGAGACAAAGTAACGGGTAAATCATCATTTGTTTCCAAGAAAACTGCATCAGTTTTAACTGCTTTTCTAGCAAATGTACACTGATGTTTCTAGGTTTTATTAGTTAAAATAGTAAAGCCAATTTCATCACCACTTTACAAAAAGTAGCATAGCAGTGTGAGGTTATCACTTTGCTAAGAGGTTCACAATTTTATAGAGAACTGAGACACACACTTTGTTGTCTTCACTGGCCAAGAGTTTCCTTAGTGTCCTCGTAATTCTGGTTTCAGGATGCATATCTTGCCATTTCCACCCACACTGTGATTTCCCAGGATGGTGAAATGAATTCCTCACTGTCAACAGAACAGGCTGATAGGAAAGCCAAGCACAGGCCCCAAAGCCTTGATTAGAGCTGTTTTTCACCTTGGTGCAGTGTCAATGCAAGGCATAAATGCAGCTGAAAGAACAGCCTCCCTCTGCTCCATCAGAATTCTTGATCATTTGCTGGCTGCTTGCATAATTTCTCCGTGTTGTTTTCTGTCAGCTCTCCATGCAAACTTGGATCTTTCCAGGGTTCCTCTCATGTAGTCTTCTAATGACCCATTCCTAATGAATTCCTCACAATAAATAGATGTGACATGTTATGGCAGTGTACAAGAGGCTCCTGCCTGCCATTATGGATTCCAGCTGAAGTGCACATGCATGATCGTGGCCACCAGGAGATATATTCTTAAGAAAAGTGATGTGTATGTAGCTTACATTTAATATCTCTTCTCATAATTTATGACCTTTTCCTAACATGTAGTGATTACTCCCTATAAATCACCTTATAACCTACCAGGAACAAAGAACAACTGCTTCGCGGGCTACTCAATCAAACCAAATTAACAACACAGTTTTCTTGAGAAACGTGTCCTCTTTTTAATCCAATTACATTGTGATTTTTATCAAAATCTCATCTAGATAGCTTTAAGAAATCAAAATTTTCCTAAATTGTTGTCTCACTCTCTTCACATCCTTTCCTCTCAAATATTAGCTGTAAGCAATCATTTCCTGGTTCTTTGCAGTAGCCAGATTTTGAACTTGTAGTTGACTAGTCATTCAGGTCAGATAATGGTTGGGATGTGGGTGAGTTGTTCCTGCCTTTGGCCATGTTCATACTGAAACTGACACCCACAGCAGAGAGCTCTGAGCTGCTGGTGAATGTGACTGTGCCAGAAGAGAACAGAATCATAGAATAGCTTGGGTTGGAAGGGATCTTCAAGGGTCATCCAGTCCAAACCCCTGCAAATGAGCAGGGACATCTTCAACCAGATCAGGTTGCTCAGAACCTCATCCAGCCTGGCCTTGAATGTCTCTAGGGGTGGCGCATCAAGCAGGAGGAAAACATTGACCTGTGTTGATGAACTGATTGTGTTTGTCAGCTTTTGGTATAGCCTGCTTGTGGAGCAGTGGGTCCTAAGCAGGTATTACCATGTGTTCTGTTGTGTGGGTGTACTAGCACTACCTCAACTATTTTTGACATAATCCTGCATACAAAGTAGACACATAGGTGAACAAGGGCTTTGAGGAATGTGGAGATAGAATATTTAAGGAGTAATTCTAAACAAGGTTTTTCCACATATAAGTTGTCTGGTTTGATCATGAGTTTCTTAAGTCCAGGGAATACCTTTGCTGTGTCTGTACAGTCTGCTACTAGACCCATCTTCTGTTAGAACCTGCAGAAATGACCAGGATATAAATAGCAGTACAAATGCTTCACGGGACAGAAAAGCTTGTATTAGGAGAATGGCAAGCAAAATGTATAGACAGCACTAAACTGGAAAAGTAAGCTAGGTCCATGCTAGTAGCATCCTCTAGAATACTTGCTAGCAAGATGATGAATGTACCTCCATGTGACAGACAGAAGTACTTGTGCACATGCCCGCACCGTCTGTGTGATGGTTCAGGCAGAGCTGGAGAGCTCTTACGACAGCTCAAGTAATAACAATTCCCTTCCTCTTTCTGGGCAGTGGATGAGCTGAAGAAAGAGGTGATAATATTGCCTATTCTGTTTCTAATTCTTACTTGTTGTGTTCAGATTGTGAGCTGCAGGAAAGTTCCTGCCCTTCAAAATTTGAAATAAAAATAGCTTAGATGGGACAGTTGGATACCACAACAATCAGTGAAAGAATAATTTTTCTCGTTGTTGGAGATGATTGATTTATTTTGCTGCATGCTAAGAAAGTAACACCTTTTTCTTTTGTTTCCATCCATTAATTTTACTTTGCAAAGATAAATATGATTTACAGGGTCTTGGAGAAAGGCAGTGGCTTTTCCAGTGTTACTCAGCTCAAGGGCTGGAGCAAAGAATAGAACTCCAGTTTCCTGTGTACTATCCCAATGCTCTATTTATTGGGACAAACTCTTTGGTGGTGGGTGCAAAATGGCACAAAAAAATAAGATAACATATCAGAAATGCTGATTCAGGGGCAAGTCTTAGTCTTCGTGATTCAGTCGCAGAGGATAAGCTGGATATCTCTCTCTGTTTTGCAGTGAATGTGAGGCTGAGTGGGCTTTTCTGGTTGCTATTGCCAGAAGCTCCCATTGCTATTTGGCATTCCTCATTGTTCTCATTATTCAGTGGCTGGCAAATGGACTTGCTGACTTCTGAACTGACCTATTAGGCTTTATGTTTTATAGATGTCCTATAGTTTTCATGACTTCAGAATTCTCCATTTACTTTAAGTAGTTGAACCCGAGTTCACAAACTCTGAGACCTTTTAAAGCATCTGGCAAGCTGCAGGAAAGTGACACAGCGCAAGTCTGTGAAGTGCACAAGGTAATCCATGTTGAAAATAGGGAGGGTTTATAGGTATCTTTTTAAATTTTGAACATCAAGAAATAATACATGAGAAAAAAAATGCCTACTCCTCTGCTGAGCATCCCCAAGAGAAACCAAGGATGAGCTTCCCCAGCTACTTAGTGCAGCTCTCACTGATTTAAATCAGAATGGAAATAGTCCAGGTGTCAAAACTCTCTCCCCAGGTAACCATTTTCTTGGTGTCTTGTCAAGATGTGCACAGCAATGTGTCACAGCAAAGTGAGGTCAGTGTGCTGTACAGGGTATAGACCTACAATCAAAATCAAATGAGTTCTTAAGGCATAGTAGCTAGCTGTCTGCCCAGCGAGCCTGTATGGTGACATGCTCACCTCAGGCAACTTAGCCACTTTGGATGTGCTCTTAGACGTCCCTCTTATAAGGGTGGTGTCAACTAATCCATACAGCTTCATAACTGGGGAAGCTATCAGCAAGCATGTATTAAAGCTGATGGATGATAACCTATTAAGCCATAGTAACTTGTTGGCTTTGAATCATTCCCATTGACGTATTTAATGAGTACTGAGCAAGGACTGAGTTTGAGTATCGTACTGCAGGGGTTCTGCAGTACTTGCCTGTCCTTATTACCAGAGCAGAATGAAAGCAAGATGGTGATGTATGGGTAATCTGTTCAAGCTGCAACTAGTGCTCCAAGTACAAGGCTAGGTCTATCAAACATTGCATTGTATTTTTAATTGCCTGTAGTATATTTGCAATCCAATTGCTTCTCAGTGTTAGTTCATCAACAAGGAACAACCATGAAGGAAAATAACTGTCATCCATGAGCCTTGTGGATTTTGCCTCTGATATCACTGTTCTAGATCAACACCCTGGCAACTGAGCACTAAAAGTGTAGGTACAAATCTCTTCAGGCTTAATGGTAATACAGTGACAAAAATAAAAGGTTGTGATCAAAAGACCAGAATAACTGCTGTCATGGAATTTAAAATATTTAAGATTTACGTAATGAATATTTAACTATATTAAAGCCTTTGATACTGAAGTGGTTGTGCTTAGCAGAAACTATTCTAGGGCTGGTATCTGAATTTCAGGTCTGTCTGACTCCAGACTATCAATTTGTGCCCTGAATAATGGCATCTGTTTCATCCCCTGGTGGTCATGACAGCTCTCATCCTTTTGCTGTCCTGTGAACTATTTAGTTCTGTTTGCTCAACTCAGTTGTTGACTTGTTCAGATTTTAATAATACAAAATGGGCATAATGAAAAGCAGCAGCTGATTTCATGAAGAGTTTCAAGCAGAGTAAGCTGTATGAGGGGAAATCCTTGGCTGAGGCAGATACTGTTCCAACCTTGTGAGAAGGTGGTGGCTGTACTGAAGATGTTATTGTTATTACTTGTGTTATTCTATACATTGAAATTCATTAATGCAGGTTGCTACTGGAAGTCTAGCTAAAAGATAGCAAGTAGGCATTTGAGCTCAGTTTTATGGCTGCATGAGTGAATAGAATCTTAAAATGATTTGGGTTGAAAAAGACCTTAAAGATTATTCAGTTCCAGGGACACATTGCTGATTCTTATTAACTGCGCAATGAATAGAGAGGACCTTTTTAAAAGATAAGTTGTTGTTAATGTGATGGGAACTGGAAGAATACTAAAACCTCTGGGTCACATTGTGTCTTGGCTTGTATTGCTTGGGTGGCTGGTTTTGGGAGAGAATGGAATTGCAGAAGAAACTACCTAGAAAGGAATGTGGACCATTGAAGCTGTGCTTTCATGATCTGCATTTTGTAGAGGGCTGTAGTGAGCAAGGGTTGGAATCTGACATCCCTGCTACCCTGGGGCCCATCTGTTCCTGCGGCAACACATGTCAGTCTGCTGGAAATGGAGCAAATGAGAGTTTGGAAACAATTATTGTTTTAATCCATTGATTTTTGCAGAGTGACAACTGTTCCTGTGGTGGTAGCAGCAGGTACCAGAGCGGTTAGGTTCCCAGTTACCAGGTCACATCCAGTGACTAAGTGACAGCTCAAAACTCTCAGTTTGCTAAGAAGGATTGAGGACCTGAGAAATGCAAAGTGGTTTTACACTGTATTAGACAAAAAAATTATAGTATGTCTGCTTCTAGGCCAATATAGGTAGGGAATGTTAAGGAAAAAAAAAAGGTATTTTAATACCAAGAACTCCTCACATTTTCTAGTGGAGAGAGCAGAGCTGATCTTCACACACATACTTTCAACTCTCTGTTGCTGTCCATTCAGCTCTTGTGAATCTGAGAAAGATTTCAAACCCACTTATCCTTGCCGTTTTAAACATAAGCACTTAAGGCCAGTCTTTCGGGATTCCTGTTATATCTTGGTGGGTGTGTACAGAGTGAGAGAAGAGGAAAATGCTTAAAAAAGGTATGGGAGGTCTGTACCAAAGACGTCACAAGGGGAATATGTCACAGAATCTAGCTCAAATTTTCACTAAAGGGGATAAATACCGGCAACACTTTCAAGTGAAACCTCTTTTGCTTCTTTTTTATTTCTAATGTGACCCCTGTTTGTGTTCTTGTTTGCCTTGCTTGACCTGGTCTGCATAAATAAAACCAAGAGGCATCATGTTGGACTCAGTCTCAATGGTTGGAGAAGCCTTGAGCTGACCCAGAGCATTAAAGATATTTTATAGGAAGTAGACACAACCCCAAAATGCTGTGCAGGGCTGTTAAGGCCACATAGTATCTCAATACTATAATTTTAGAAGACTCATACTTCAATTGTACATAAACAGTTGTGGATTGAGGGAAATTGTGATAATGCCTTGAAAAGACAGGACATGTTAAAGCATAACAACAGGTTTCCTTTCACTGCTTCTGAATATTGCAGTGTGATTCAGGAGGTTATGTCCTGTGGCACACCAGCGTGTGTCAGATTCCAAGCTCACTAGGTGCAGTATCTACTTGCCAGATATTTCATTTCCATTCAAATCCCTCTCTAAAATCCACATCTGCCAGAAAGCTTTAGAAGAGGTAAACTAATTAAAATGTTACAATGAAATAGTTTTCCTCACCAAACTGCTGTGACTTTACAGAGACAGGGAAGTCTAATCATTAAGATACCCCAGTGTTTCAAGTTCAGACAGCCCTCAACCTGCTATTCTACACTTGAATATCTTTTTTCTCTTCATTTTCTCTGCCACTCCTTTGATCTTTGTTCTGTTTTGCAGTTTAGGAAGTTTTCATTCCCTGGATAACATGCAGTGTTATCATTTTTCTCAGGAGATAGGCAGAATTCTTTTTATAGGCCCCAGAGCTATTCTTCAGCGTGAATCTGACAACTCTGTGAAAATGCCAAACCTCAGGTTTGCATGTCATTGGATTCCCTCGATTTTTTGATCATTAATATCTCATGTTCACAGTTCAGCAGCATCGATGCAAATGGTGAAGTTAAAATGCAGAAATCAGACCAAATAATTGCCATTCTGCAAGCACCATTCACCAAGAGTCAGCCTCAGCTCAGTGGAACAGTTCCTTAGGTTGGCTTAATCCAACCTAAGGAACTGTTGAAATTGCTAGAGACAAGCACGAAGGCTTTAGTGGAAACAAGCAAATGAATAGTGGACAGGCTGCTCTGCGTCTGGAGAAGCCTACAGCCCTTTGTATGTCTGTCCCAGTAAATTTTCCCAACTTGATCTGGTGTTGAGTGTGTTTATTGAATGCTCTGGCAGAATTTCAGGGTAGAGTCTTAGTAATTTTTCAGATATCATTTGGTTTGTATATTAAATGCAAATAGAAGCCTTGTATTCTTTATGTAATCCTAAGGACAGGTTCTTCCTGAGTCAAGATGATAAAAAAGTCTGGGATTTAGAAAAAGTCTACAGATCTCTGTTGTGGGCTGTTTTGCTTAAAGCCACCTTTGAGTTGTGTTTTGCTGTTGATAAGTATTTGGTCAATATATTGATAGTATTGATTGTTTTGTAGCACTTAGAAGGAGAGTATTAAGAAGGGTGCCCACGTTTTCATCTCTCATTTTTGACATCTGGTATTATCAAAGGTTTATTACAAGGTAGCTTTCTTTTCTGTGCAAGTGATACAGCTCAGGATGTGTTTGTTTTCATTACACTTGTTAAGTTTGCTTTTTTTAATTGATAGTATTAGTGTGGCAGGGTTTCTTTCAGCCAATAAAACTGTTGTTAATGGAGAAGCGTGGAAAAATGAAAGCAAATTGTGGATAAGATGCACTTCAGACTTACTTAACTTCCCAAACTGTTGAGGTTTGATATTAGCTACATCTTGCACAAGGGTTTCAGTCAGATGATAATTTGGTTTTAAAAATGGGTTTTATGAAGAGTGAGATATTTCTGTAATCACAGTGCTTTAAGACAATGAGTGTTGCTCTTATGGTAAACCCCCTTATTGTTGTGAAGGCTATGGTATATGCTGTTCTTCTTTGCTCTGCTTGCTTTACTGTCTTTGCTTTAATAATTTTAACCTTGGTAGAAGCCATCAGGTAGTACTTTTGCTAAAAGCAAAGCAAAAAGCCACCATTTTTCAAGTAGATTTCTAAGCTATAGCAGTAAATAGGTTCTAAGACAAAAACTGTAGATGAAAGGAATGGGTTAATATCTCTGAATGCTTGAAGTGAGCACTTATAGCCAGGAGGTGACAGAGTGATTTAAAACTGAAAATGAAGCCATAATACATTCAAAGAACTGCAATGGATATTACTTGGGAAGGGAAGGGGGTGCCATGCTTTAATTTTGACTTCCAAATTAAAAAAAAGAGTGAAGTTCCAGTTACTCCAGCTTGGGGAGATAGGGATTTTGCTTGTCATATCAGCTGAGGAGAACAGGCTAAACAGAACGGCAGCTATCAGTGAGATCTGTGGACTGTAGAATGAACTTTTGAGGTGCCTGATCTTCATATAACAGTGAGGTATGCTGCAGGCTCTGTATCAGAAACCACTTCCATTCACCTGGGCTTTGCAGTCATTTAGGGCACGTCTACATGACCAGTCTGTGTTTCTTTTAAGTGACACAGTACAGAAGTGTGGAAACTTGCCTGGGGTCTTAATATCATCATCATGACAAATTCCTTACAATGAAATTGTGAGAAAGTAGACCACTGGGATTTAGTACTGGAGAGATGGTACTCAAGAGAAGAGCTACAGCATTTGTGCTTACAGAGGGTGGAATGTTTTCGTTTGCCTTGGTGCTGTATTCAGGCATTCAGTTTTTTTGTCTCAAAGCTGATTACACCTAACATAGGAAGAGTTCATTTGCATCACATGGGCGACATTCTGATTGAGATATATATATATATGTATACACACATATATATATGAAAAATAACCAAAAATGAAGGCTTACTATACAAGTCTGTGAGTCAACAGAACACACACTAAAAAAAGCTCCCAGCAGTGAAACAGATCCTGGTATCTGATTTGGGATAACAGAATCAGAAATGTCTAGCACAGCAGTGCTTGCTCCAGTGCTCAACTTGCTTGTACTGGTCCTGAGTCACTTCCACTGCAACAAATATGTTTATTAAATATCATCATGTTATACTCAACGAGAACCATGATGTTACGTTCGTAGGAGTACAAATACTTTGTCATCAAAACCAAACAATACTATACGTTCCCAGAAATACAGAAAAACTTGCTGCATATATACCATGCTTTAGTACAGCAGAAGTATGGCGTGTAAAATCAGACTTCACAATAGGCATGTGTTTTTTCATTGCTGGTGCACTTAGTGCTTGTAGCACTAAGCAATTACCCTGGCTAGTTCCACTGAAGAGGAATTCTATTGTTAATATGCTGTCATCGTCACAATTCAAATTATTCCACTTCTTTCCTCAACGTCCTCTTTGTTCCCAACATATAACAGGCAATGGCTATGCAAAATTCTCCTTGAAGCATGCTAAATGATTTTCTGCTCTTTGTACCACTCTACACCAGTAATTTTATAATCTACATGCATATTCATATACAACTGTGATAAAGTGCACACTTGTGGAAATAGGAGAGTAGGATTTGGTTTGTTTTGTTGAGGACAGTAGGTTGGGCTGTTTTCACCAGGTCTTCTAAATCAGTTAAACTTTGAGAAATGGACTCTTTTGTTTCTTCTGGCTGCTCCAGAACATCCAGTTAACATTTCAGTGACTTAAGTGCATCTTATAATAACCCATCTTCTGAAGCTGCCATAATTGCTCATAGAAAAATAAGTTTGTGCCATAAAATAAATGCATTTTGAGGCTGGAAGAAGATGAGCCTGGCAGTTCAGAATGCTGAACAGATGGTGGTGCAGAGTCCTGGACTGCAAATTCAGCTGTGCTTTGGGGTGCCTGCAGATTAGGCCACCCCTTTGGAATGCTGCTGTGCCAACGAGGATCCATTCAGGACCCTTTTATAATAGCTGGTGTTGCATCCTGTGTTGAACCACAAAAATAGCAGTTGTTATTTCCATTTTCACATAATAATAGTGGCACAGAAACTGCTGGATCTGCTTTCTAGCTGTGAATATAGGTAATCAGATGCTACCTAGCAGCTGTGCTTCTGTGGGAAGTTACTGTAAATATCTCAATTATGTGTTCTCCTTCTTTGGATAAATAGTGTTTGCTGAATAATGCTAAAATATATTAAGGTTTCATGTTGTTAAAGGGGAAGCAAACTCCTGTATTTAATTATGTAGTAAAGTACTCTGTTAATGCAAGAGGGTATTTTATGCTAAATAAAATAATTTCTTTTGGACTTTATGTAATTATTGTAAGTGTTTGATACTTGGAGATATTAAAACGCACTAATGTATAACAAAAAGGAAAATCTATATCTATGCTGTTCACTCAGCTGAGGCTTAGATATTATTCTCCCAGTAATGTTCACTTCAAATTTCACCTTCCTCAAGATGGAAGAAAAGAGGAAGAACTTTGTGGACATTTATAGTACATTCTAAGCAATAATACAGTGAGGTTATTTCATGCTACCTGTAAGCAAGGATGGAACAAATCTGAGCCAAAATTCTTTCAGGAGAATGTTAATTAATAGAGCACCCAGATCAATTGCTTCTATGGATCAGAACTACACTATTTGAAAGAATAGGGCTATTTGTTAGCTTAAAACCAGCACCGTATCCTCTGTACCCACAAAATCTTAGAAGCAAAATCAAAGCACCACTATAATATTCTTTTGATAGCAGTCTTATTTTGAAGACAGGGACTTTAGTCTTGCCTTAAGTGTAAGTCATACTCAAGGAGCAATTCCCTAATAAAAATGATGCTACATTCTCTGCTACCTCTAGCTGAGGACTGGTTTATGATATATATGCCCATTTAGAGTATGCCACTAATTTAAAAAACTAGTAGATCAGAAACTCAAGTTCTGTAAGCAAGTCTAACACAATCCTGTCTTTTACAGTTGTGCATAGTACTTCGTACTCAAGGATACCGAATTTCAGGTACAGGCATTTGCTGGCAGTTCCTGACTGGCTGGAGGAGTCGATGCTCTTGGCATTGCCTAAGGTATTTCATTTATCTGGTCATTAAATGATGGGGATAGTCTCATCTGGAAATAGTTATTGCCATTATAAAGAGAAATGGAAATGTGATTCTCGTTGAAAATGGGAACATTGGCTATTATATCACTATAGATGTGGATTTTTGTACATTGGGTTTTTTACTAGCAGTTAAAGAGCATAAGCACTAGTAGATGCCAGGTTGTCTGTTCTGGAGTGTATTACGCTTATAATTCCTCCTGGTTAGGTTTTATATCCTCAGGTCTAGCAGTAGTAAACAGAAGAGCAGCTACATAAGATGGCATCCCCCTCCTCAACTTACCTACTTGCTGTAAATACAGGACCACCATATTCTCACTTTGCTCAGTTTAGGCACATTTCTATTTAGTTTACTCCTTTCAGAACTGCAACTGGAACTGCTAAGGGAAAGTTAGCTGTGTAGAAGCTGAGATGACAGTGGAGAAACATCTATATCTAGAACATGTGAGCAGGGGAAGCATGAGTTCTGAACATCAGTGGGCTTGTAGCTGGGGAAAATATTAAAGCCATTAAACAAGCCTCGAACTAGCATGATCAAGTGGGGATTTACTGTAAAATTAGAGTGTTAACTCTAACGTGTTAACTACTAGCTTTCAGCTCTGGACTCTACTGTATTTTAGAGCAAGTTCTTTCATTCTCAGTTTAATGAGTTACTCATTGATTATATCCATGTATCTTTTTTCCCCACTGATGGCAGATTCCTTACAATTTTGAGAACTTGCAACTTCACTGGGAAAAAAGGATTTAAAATGAATTGGATTACTCATTAAAGCAGACACAATGGAAGGTTAAAAGACAATTGTGATAGCTGGATAAATAAATAGAAAAGACCTTAAAAAAAGTCCAGATGTGCCTCCTGCAGATCTGTGTGCATGTGGAATGCAGTCGTGAGGTAAAGCATCATCTACATATGCAAATGTTCCATCCTGAGGCTTTTTCTTTGAAGACCAATAGTATGCATTCATCACTTGAAGTTCACACACTCAAGATTTCTTTTGTCTAATCATATAACCTGTTTGCTCAGGTTGCATTTGCCTATCATCTAGATTACACTGCAGATTTAGGGATGTCATTAGATTTAGAGCTTTACTTAGTTACTGAAGAATACAGTTAAAAGAAATGTCATTATTTGTGTGCAGTCTGCATATGTAATCTTCACATTTATGACAGTTGGTGGAACTCAGTGACCTCTTGAAGAAGCTTACATTTCAGGGTGATGCTAGTGCAAGAAAAAATTGCTACCAAGTGTAACAACATGCTATTCATTTGAAATTCACAGAAAAAAACCCCAGTTTGCACATAAATTATAGATTGAGCCAGGTCTATGATCGTCTCTTTCAATATAAATCTGTCTTTAGAGTTAGATCACAAGATTGCCAAGTAATGCAAAACTTGAAAATGCTATGTAGATGCAGAGATTTTTGTATACATCATTTGTGCACTATTCACAGAATGTGCTATGATCCTGATGGATTAAATTAAGTGATATGTGCTCCATGCTTCTACTTTTAAAGTAGGTACCTCTAAGCTGAACGCTTTATTTGAGTAGACCATTAGTTTAATTACTTTTTCTCTCCTTGTTGCAGTGCTTCCCAAATCACCATTGCTCCAGTTCAAGTCTCTCAGATAGAGCATTTTAGCCTTATTTAGTGTGTGTATGTATAGCTGGAAAGAATCAGCCTTTTACAACACTTCACTAGCAGATGTAGCTCATCTGAGTCAGAAGAGATGGTGCTGTTCTTGGTAGTTGGCAAAACAGATTCAACTAACAAAGTTAACTGATGAGAACAAGACACTAATATAAAAGATGAGCAATTTTTCTTTCCTGAATTCACTGACAGAATTATTTGAATGTCATTGTCACTAAACAGGTGGGGATGTCACTTAAAAAGCTGGATGATCTAAATATATGAATCCTGTAACTATATTGGGGTGTATGAAAAAGAAAACCCAAAAGCATCTTCATCTGTGTAGTGAAAAATCTGTGGACATCTTAGTACTCAACAGCTTTTGAAAGCAGGGAGGAAAAATACTGTGCACCATGATTCCAAGTTAAATGTGCCAGCCTTAGCACCCCTTCTGGCACCGCAGGACAGTATTTTAAACAGTGACAGTTAATGCTCATGAGGAAAAAGCAGTTTTTTACTGTGAGTTTGAGAAAAAGTGCAGAATGATTCAAGAGCTCAGCAAGAGAAGACAGCAGATGAAAAAGCTCCACATTTGAGTGGTTTATGATTTTCATGGGACCTGAGTTACAGTATGTGAGTGCTTGATGCTGGCAGTTCTTCATATTCTGTCATAATTAGTTTATCATTTGCTTATTTTGCTTTTGTTCTCGGCTACTTGCTATTTTACTGGCTGTAGATTAATTTGCATTCAGTGCTTCGTAGTCTGTTTCAGCACCATTTTCTCCTGCAGGGAATCTTCTTTTCTGGTTCTTCACTGGCCTTGTGTACTGCAGAGGACCTACACCTCCAGGTGATGCCTTTACCTTAAGCAGAAAGCAGGTCACTGGCTTTTCATAAAACTAGAGAACATGCTTCCCTGGACTTTATCTTCACCTGCAGCTCCTGCATTTTTAAAAACATCGGGCACATCCCAGCCCCCTGGGAGACACTTCCATGTTATTTTCCTCAGCCAGACCTCAATTGCATTTTCATCCTGCAGCTGGGATTACGGAATGAGACTTTTCCCAGAAGTCTGTCCATGCAGATCATTTAATTAGGCCAGACGGAATCACTCTAGCAGAAGTCCAAAGCTCTTTTCCCCCTCAGAATGACTAATGCTGCCTTCCCAGTGTTCATTCTTGGTGGCTGGGGAGATAAAGTTAAGATATAATGCATCCTTCTCACTGTTGTGCATGCACTGGGGCTTATTATTATAGGTCTAAAATATTCCACCTTAACTTCCCACCTTCTTGCACTTCAGTCTTTCCACATGTTTGTACATGGCATAAGAGCAATGCCATTATTCAGCTGTACTTCCAGAGCTCAACATGTTTTCTCAGGCAAAAGAGGCTGGTATAACAGTTGAATACATTTTGATAATTGAAGGCTAAACATGACAAAGGCTTTTCAATATATCCTAAACAAGTAGCAAAGATTGAATGTGTTTTGAGTTCAGGCTATATTCAAAAAGTAGCCAAACAATTTGGAGGAAGTATGTAGCTAAAGCACTCATACAACCTAGTTTGCACTGTTGTGAAAGGACTATGATTATGATGAAGGAGTTTTAATATTTGTAGTGCTAGATGGCCTGAAACTGGCTCTTAAATATACAGAGGTCATGTTTATCCATTTATTTTTCCTGTTTGTTTTATTGTTAAACGCCATAGTTGATACTCTCTGGTTGTGCAGTTCCTACCTTATAGCTTAACTGAGAACAGCTTTAAGGCTAACTGAAAAATCCTTCCCTATTCAAAGATAACTTTACTTTCAGAAAATAAACTCATAACTGGTTATCTAAGATAATACTTTGATCTAAGCAAAAGTATATCCAAACTGAAGTCATGGAATCATGACTGCTTATCTGCTACAGGTACACTGGAGAAAGGGAGAATATATATTCTTCTTGCTTGTAGGAACCTCACTCATAGTCTTAGATCTAATCTTAGAAGTAGACAGTGAGACTACGGTTCATTGCACCTTTTGTTTGGTATTTAATATTCTTGATTAACTTGAAAAATGGCAGATGTGGGGATAGGCTATTTGCTACTTGTAGCTGTTGATCCTCTATAGACCTGGGCTGTGGCAATCAGCAAAATTAACATGGGCAGCTAAACTGCCATTAGTATTGACCTGAGCTGGACTCACAGCAGTGACCTAGTGCTAAAACTCCCACTTATCCAGTCCCCAGAGCCTCCCATTCTTCTGCAGTGCAAGATCAAGTTTACCACAGAAAAACCAGCCAGTAGAATTTCCATGTTAAAAAACCTGTGATCCACTAAAGCAGAATTATGATTCACTTATTCTGATTTTAGCATTTTTTTTTTTAACTCCTTTTCAGATGGTGACAGCTAATGAAAAGCAAAACCTATTCTCTGCCAGGGAAGCTAAACAGAATCATTAAACATGTGGCATGGTCAAGTGGGAGGTGTCCCTGCCCATGGCAGCGGGGGTTGGAACTAGATGATCTTAAGGTCCTTTCCAACCCTAACTGTTCCATGATCCTATGATTCTATGGTTCAGTGATCAGTGCAGCCTGTCACTCCAGGGAGAGGACTTAGTTTTATTACACTGTCACTTTCAGTGTAACCATGGATGAATGGTAATTTAGGGACTGCAAATCCGGTTAGGATGTGCAGTATACAGTGCTACACGCAGCCCTGTGGTAAGCATATTGGCTTTATTGTAGTACCTGGTAAGATGGATGCTCTAAATGCTAATAAGTGGGAATATAGCCAAGAAACCTCATGGGCCATGCTGCCTCCCTACCAACACCATTATGGTTAGTTATTTAGCAACTCAGCTCTGTTAAAACCTCACTTCTGAGCCTGCTTGAAGGCCATGGAGCTTCAAAAATGAAACTGGATTCAGTTAGAAAGCAAGTTCTCCACAATTATATAGCAACTGAGCAGAAGCACTGTGAGTGTGCAAGTGGACTTGGTAGCTATAATGTTATGTGAGTAGGATAATAGAATTTGGTTTTCTAAGCAAAAAGAAAAGGTCACAAGAAGGTTGTAGGGCAAGATCCAGGTATGCAGGAGTACCTCAGATATCTATGGTGCTAATAATGTAGGAGAACAGTAAGAACAAGTTATTTCTTAAGGGAAGACAAGCCGGGAGCCAAGGATAGGCAGGCTACAAGCTCGTCTGCAGGGCAGTCTCCCAGCCCTAGAGACAAGCAAGGAGAGCACAGTGGTGGCAGCTGCAGAAGTTGTTCCTGTTGTTGAAATTAAGCAAGAACAAGGCAACAAGCCAAGCCTGATGTCAAACTCAAAACCCAAAACAACTGGAAAAGAAACAAGAACCTACAAGATGGCTTTCAGGCCAGGTGGGAGCTTATGTGGGGCTCCTGGGCACAAGTCTGGAGGTCCCAGGTGAGGCTGCTCAGGGCAGAATGTGGGGGGTATGGGTAATACTCCCATACCTTTTAAGGGTGGCAGCTGGAGGACAGATGAGTTAGTCTAGAGCATCTGAATGCCATGACATGCCTGCATTAAGGCCACTGAAACCCACCTGCAGTGACTAATTGCAGTAAGAGCATTATGGGACTTCCTTACTTGTAGTATTCTGAGAATAAGTAAATGAGACTGAGCAGCTCAGCAATTGTGGCATGGGAAGCTGCAGGAGCATCTTAATGTGGAGTTGAATGAGATGGGGTTTCCAGAAAGAAAATTGACAGTTAAGAAAATTAATCTGTGCTTGATTGGAACAAACTTTTAAATTGTTTCTAATTTTCACAAATAAAAAATAAACCAGATTATTTTTATATCGATAGTTTTACTGATTTTTCTAACTCCAGTTAGGGTACAAAACATTTATTTTTGATGAAGCATTTCCAGGACTGTCCTGTTGAATCTGGGACACTTAAGAAATTAAGTCAAGGAATACATAAGATCCTTCTCTTCAAATAGTTTTTGTTTTGACAAAACAATGCACTAAACAGGAGTATGCTTGACCCCAGAACTTCAGTAGAGGTTTTGGTGCAGATTATGTAGCAAGGTCTTAAAATATAGATGCAGTGGCTGCTTTCTTCCCGTTTTTGTGAATTAAAAAAATGCCTCTCTAGTGTCTTAGTAAACTACCTGCATTCTTTCCTATTTATTGGGTTTGTTGGTTGGGATAGGGTATCAAATAGAGTCCTGCGTTTGCTTAGAGGTGAAAGATTTAATTTAGTCGGGTCTTTATGCCTTGCACGAACACACTCCATGCAAAGACTAGCACTTGAGATTTATCTGTGTCATCATTAAGGTAGAGAGAATGCACTAAGAAAAGCTGATAGAATGAGTATTGAAATTCTTGATGCATTTTGAGAAGAACACAAAAATCTGCTATATCTTTGCTTTTCATCAGCACTGACTGTGAGTGTAGTTTCTTTCTCTACTTACAAAATAATAGGAGGGAAAAAAACCCTCTCCAATTCCTTATTCTCTCTAACAACTAATTTTTGCTGCTGTTTGTAATTCTTTGCATTGCAATTAGAGGTGATAATTGGTATTTAATTCAGGTGCTTGAGGTGGGATTGGTCAGAAGGCATATAGTAGTAGTTGTCTTTGTGGGAGAGGAATAACTAGAGGAGGATTTGATCAGGTGTGGGCTTAAAACTTGTCCCTAAGAGTGGAGAAGGACTATCACGTATTTTTAAGGTATCTTTTGAACCTTTTCCTTTCTTGATTGCTAAGGCTTCTTCTGGGCACCTTTCCTACAGAGCAAGTAAGACTATAGGCATGTGTAGGTTAAAAGACAATTCAATTTCAGGGGTGTTCTACCAGGCATGTAAAGCTGCAAGATAGGCAGCTTGCCTTGCACAGCCAGCAATAGTTCCTTCTGTGCTCTGGTGTGGGTTGAAAGGTAAGCTTTGGCCAGAGAATGGGGAACAATCCACACTTGGGTTTGTTTGTTTGTTTGTTTGGGGTTTTTTCCCTGATCAGCAAAGGGTTATTTCCTGAAATAGTCCAGAGTTAGATCTCTGGTAGACTCAGTTGGTGTAACTGAATCTAAGTATACTGTCAGGGATAAAGCAGTGTATTTCTGTCACTCAATTTCAAAGTGAAATGACAACAGAATGTGAAATATAATCATGACAGAATGAGGAATATGCATCGTTGATTACGAGGGTCTGTGTAGTCTCAGTTCCTGATTGGGTTTTTTTTCTCCAAGGGATTAGTTAATGGGTGTTATTTTGATATTTTAATGGTGGTTAGTACAGAACTAGAGTCTGGTAAAAGCTGTTATTTAAGCTGGTTTAATTTATTATGCATATACAAAGTAAGTGAAGTACTTAATGTGCACTGTGTCATTAGCATTTCTGCCTCTGTTTAATCTGATTTAGTTATTATATGAGATGATTGCAGTAGAAATGCCAAGAAGTAGATTTGATGTCTTTATTTAAGAGAGAAACAGTTAATCCAATTTCCCAGAACATATGCTAGTTCTGCTGGTTATAAATCCTTTTCAAGATGACTTCAGTTTCCCTCTGCTTACTCCAAATGCTTTTTCCTATTGGATTCTAAGATTAATGTAATCATTATGATTTCTTTTTTTAAAATTAACTAAATTAAAACCAGTCAAACATAGTCACATACACAATGAATTATTGGAAAATATACCGATATTAGTATTTTGAAATACTGTTATGACTGTGAGGACTAGTACAGCTTTGGCTTCTTTAATACAAATAACGAAATTCAATTTAAACAAATTTCATTGAAATTGTGTTCTAAAAGACCATCAAATATCCCATGGAAAAAAGCCTTTGATTTTATTTTTGTTTCCAGAACACCAACTATAGCCTCCACTCTGAAAAGTAGGCAGAGTACACATACAGTACGTACGGTACCATAGTTCCATGCATGTATAGCTTGTAACATCTCCTCCTAGGGAAGTAACTTGCTGCCTTCTGACAGCAGGGTTTTCCCAGGACTTCCCAGCTGCTTTACAGAATCACTGGGTGAATCCTTGACAGCCAGTTTGATGTGGGGAAGCCATATCCTTATTTTGCACTTTGTCTGAGAGTGTCTTTATACTTAAAACTGAGCTTGGCTGAAGTTAAGGAGGTGACTTGGAACTATTGTGAGAGAACTCCATGGATAGAAAAGTGCAGACAGACTTTTGCGAATCTTATAGTTGGCCACAAAGAAGCACAACTTATTTCACTCCTTTCATGCTGCAGCCTGTAAAGCATCTCTCCTACATTACTGTGAAGTATCTCCTGAATCTATATCCTACAGTCATAACAGAGTGACACCAGTTTGCAGTCTCATTTGATACATCCAATTGATAAGTTTAATTTTATCATGTTCTGTTAGAGCTCTGTGGCCTACGTAAGATGTTCACTTGGAAAATGCCCTTACATTTAGCATGCAGTTTGTGATGTATGGAATAGAGTAAAACCAAACAAGCTTTCTGAGCACAAATGGAGAGGATTTATGATTCAAACTTCCTTCTGCAAGAGTGCATGATTGGTGGATTTGGGCTGTTAGGAGTTATTTGTATTGCAGTGAAATCTGGAGAACTCAGGAGATTCTGTATTCAGAGGCAGCTCTTTCAGAGATTACACTAGGAAGGTGAACAGAGAGGTGAAGTTCCTTCAGTTCAGGCAATACATGAATAGCCAAGTTGGTGTTTTGGATGCATGATGTGTTAGTGAGTGTCTGCGTTGACTGCGGAAAATACAAATGAAAATGTAAGGAGTGAGATCTGCTTTGCTCTGGTGGAAGCTGTACAGGAATTTAGAGGAAAACAGCTAATGTGGAAGAAATAGAGGCCAGAGAGACAGGAGGGAGGAGTTTGGAAAATTAACATTTAAGCAATTTCTGAGTAAATACCATTCTAAGTAGGGAGATGGGCAGAGTTCCGCGATGTTTTGCCTGTAGCTTGACAAATGGTGCAGGGAGGCCTCATTTGTATAATGAAGATCAAGGTTCAAAATGCCAGGTCCTCCCAAACCGGATATTTCGAAAAACCAGTTTCCAATTCAAGCCTATTTCTAACATGTTTCTTTGATAAAACGCAGAGGTGCCAACAGTTGAACTGGTTGCGCATCAAGTCTCATTTTGTTTGAATTCCTACCTAAAATAATCTGTTTCTTTTTCCTGCAGATGTAATTAGAAAATCTTAAATCTAAACCACTCGAGTCTCCTGAAACGTTTGATTAATTTTGTGAGGCTGCAGTTATGTAATGAAACCCTGAAAGCAGCCAAGAAGCTTTACACAGCTCCACTGAACATAGCTGTGAATTATTACTGTGGTAACACTCCAAGGAAATAACTAAAGTATCCAGTCTCAGTGGAAGATTTCAGTCTGATTGGCTTTCCAGTCACAACTTCTTACTCCTTATGCTACAGAGGCTGGGATTCCCGTGAGGATGCTTGGCTCAGTCTGGGAGAAGGGCAAATATTTACAGTGTGCACACAACTTTCTATTTAGCTGCAAAATGAGCGACCACAGCACAGGACTTTGAGAGAAGATTTAAGCTGACTGGCATGGGTGGGAGTAAATGTTGAAATTTGCAGACAAATACACAGCTTTTGAAAACACTGTAGTGAATTATGAAGATCTGGCTTGAAAAAACCCAAGCCATCATCTAGTCTGTACCCTTCCACAATACAAGGTACCTTATACCAAGCCTTTCCTGATAAATGTTCATGCAATATGTTCCTCAGAATCCTTCAGTGCTAAAGTTTGGCAATGTCCTTACTGCAGGAGATTTCCTAGTA
Source organism: Psilopsiagon aurifrons (assembly GCA_025447955.1). Classification (NCBI taxonomy): domain Eukaryota; kingdom Metazoa; phylum Chordata; class Aves; order Psittaciformes; family Psittacidae; genus Psilopsiagon; species Psilopsiagon aurifrons. The sequence continues at coordinate 71,554 of JAOEHY010025903.1, forward strand.
TGTAGCCTGAATCTCAGCTTGTTATCCCTTCTTCTGCCATCAGTGGATAAGCAATTTCTTAACTCCTCTTGCCTTTCTGTCTTGTACACAGAGATTTAGAATCAGAATCATTGAAAGGTGCTTCAAAGAATATTCCATCCTAATACTTCCAGTCATCTGCTTAGGCGTTTAAGTAGACCTATGATTATGTGACATCTTGCTGGATCTCTAGTAGTTCTTTCTGTTTTCCTGTAGACATTCTGTGGGAGGTTTGACTCTTTCTTCAAATACAGTGTTCAGATGATCTGTTCCAACTGAAATACGATCAGACTGGATAGACAGAGTGCTTCATGTACCTTACCTGTGATACTTGCCAAATGCGATGTTTGAGCAATGGTGTAATAATGCTGATTTCAATTTGTGATCCATCATAACTCTGGTATCTTTATCTGGAAGATCGGTGCTTATGGTATTGGTCCCCTCTCCCGTAGTTTCTGTTTGGTTGGTTGGTTGGAGTTTGGTGGGATTTTTTGGTAGTTGGATATTCCTATCTGTAATGCTCTGCATTTATCCTGAGTTGCACCTCTTTATTTCAGACCTTTTCTTCTGTTTCTCAAGAACATTAGGTATTCTTATACCATTCCCCAAGCATTCCTAGCTTTTTCTGTTATCACAGTCCATGTTTCTAGTTAACAGCATCTGGATTTTCTTCCCAAATTTAGTTTTGCTTTGTTATTTACAGAAAAACAAAAGCAGACTACTAAAAATATACGTGCATGCCTTTGCATGCCCTGTTTCATTTAAAATGCAGCCTTGTGCCTGGCAATATTTAGCACAAATGGGAATGTTCCAAAAAATATGTAGGAGCAGATGGTGAAACTGGTTTGGAAAACTCTGAGGGGAAGAGTGAGCCAGTGGTATGTTTTGAGTTCCATGTATGATAATATTCTCCCACAGGTAGGAATCTGGAGAAGGTGAAGATGATTGACCGGCTTTCTTCATCTAGATAAGAAGAAATCTGGGGAGCTATCTTAAAGTTCCCCTGCTCTTTAGTAGGTGTCAATAGGCACAGAAAGGAAGAAGTGCTAAGAAATAGCAGTTTGCTTGCTCTTAGTACAAGGGAATGATATACAATTTCCATAAAAAGTACTCCTCTTTATTACTGAGTTATTGTTCTGAAACCCCCGGGCTGTGTGAATCATTCTGAGGTCTTATGAGAGGAATGAGAGGTATATCTTTTCCCCAAAACACGCTGTGCTGCTTCTCATTTACCAACTCACTAATATTCATGAGAGAAGAGTAACGGTAGTTGACTATATTTGACGGGTTATGTGTAGAGCTAATTCTCCTCAGCACGACACTAGTGGTGTTCATTGGGAGGGAACTCCTGCTTTGCTTAGCTGCTATGCCTGGCATTTGGCTATTCTTGTTCCAAAATAGGAATGCCAAATAAAACTGGATTCCAAAATGCTTCAACACCCCTGAACAAAGCAGTATTTACAAGGATGAAAATAGATTTAACATCCTATCACCAGCCCTTTAGTGCATGTTTTAAATACTAGGAACTCCTTTTGGGGGAAGGAGTAGGGAGAGTTGTAGTTGTGTATAAATAAAATGCCTGAGCTGTAAATAACAGAAGAGATCAGAGGTGGAGAATCATGGTTATTTTGGGTAGGCTGTGACTAGACCTTAAAAATTCCTTTAAAGTATGATTCTTAAGGAAACCCCCACCAGTTGTCTTCATTTTCTTTTTCGCTTAAAAGAACTTTAATGCTTCATTGAGATCAGATTGCCAGTGGTGCAATGGTGCCCTTTAATTATATACCATTACTTCTAGATGACCTTGAAATGTATTGACATAGAATAACTAGTCCCTGGCTTTTTCCATCTTCCACGTTTTTTCAGCAGCATCAGGTTTTGCCTGCTCTGGGCAGACTCACCTGGCATCTCATCCAGGACCACAAATCAATTCAATGGCCTTGCCAGGCTTGCGTAATTTTACAGATAGAAATCCAGCACTTGTCATTTACAACACGCAGTGGAAAAAGCTTTGGAACATGTGCTAGGGCAGGAAACGCCACCCTTTGAGTCAGGCCAGCCCGTGTGAGAAACTAATCTGAAAACTTATCACTGAGAAATAAGGGACCTGACTATACAGTGTGTATGTGTCTATGGGGAAAAGAGGGGTGGAAAAATGTTGACTGGCCAGCTCCAGAAATCACCAAAAAGGGAGTTCAGAAAATAGTTCAGATTAAAAAAAAAAAAAAAAAAAATCTTAATTTCTGTTTGAAGTGTATTGGAAACTTGAAAACGTTTCATACTCTGGGGTGTGGAGAAGCTCCAAAGCAACAAAACCAGTGTCGTCGTTCTTGTTTAAAGCATCATGCGCTTGTAGCTTAATGTTGTCTGCCTGACTGAGAGCAGAGGCCAAAGCTTCTGAGTCGGGCATCATGGTGAGAGTCTTCACCCAGAAACTATGGACTACCTTTTCTTTAGGACCTTTTTGGCTTGTATTGTTTAGGTTGGTAGTTCAGGGACCACAACACAGTTTCTTATGCTGTGCTGGAATTTAATCCTAAACCTCAGAAGCCTTCTCCAAAAATAATTTCATGATAATTTATATGGGAAGTATCTGCTACAACAAAGTAGCATTTTTCTATTGAAAATCCATTACTTTATATAACCTCTGTAACCATTTTTATTAACCTGATACTGAAGTGGAACTGATACTCTTTGTGCTATCAGCAAACTCCATCCTCTAATCCAAAGCACATATCAAAGATTGCCCAGTACCAAGCAAAGAACAGCAAAACTCATAAAAAGAGATCCCAGACATTCTTGAAAATGTATAAAATATCTGTGATTGCCTTTGTAAAGAGAATTGGTCTAAAATCTCTTTAATGGTAAGTGTAGTATTTTGAAAAATCAGGCTGCATAACGATCAAAAGGAGCAGGGTAATGTTAATTTAGCTGGACTTGAAAGCAATGAAATGGAACACATACAGGAAGTGTTATTGACTCCATTTGCTGCTTTTAGTTAATATAAGCCCCAAATTTCCAATAATACACTATCTGGGCTCCCCCGTCATCGTCGCAGTTAATACTCTGCTGTTTTTATGGGGATTGCTAATGCATATGGCATGTTTTGCAGTATAGTCTGCCTTCATCGCCCAATGAGATGTTATTTAAGAGAGAATTAAGAAAGGTTGGGAACTACATAGGTTCCTGGCCAGCAGTTGCTAGTAGAGGAGGGAATAGAAACTTCTCGAATAACAAATACTAAACTGGGTGAACCAAATGCTTTCAGAGTAGGGTTGGATGGGAATGTTCTTGTGTGGAAGAATCAAGTGATAGAACTATACATATATATCTACATATGCATCTTTGGAAAAGAGTGCTGGGAACAGAGTCTTGGAGGATTTTGACAATTAAACCAGAAAGTGTGACTGGGGGCAGTAACCACATCAGAGCTGCTCATTCCCTAAAGGGGAGTTTGCTATGACTATCAGCAGAGCTGCCTGAGCTTACATCTTTTTCTTCACTCTGCCTCTCAGATCCCTGTGACCCTCAGGGACTGATACAAGGCTTGTTCACTTGGTTTAGTCTTCCTCGAAGTTTCCTTCTCCCCTGACAGTTCCTTACAAGTTTCTGGTGGCATCCAGCAGTGACAGTTGTTTTGATATGGTGATAGCTCTGCATGCTGCAATCCAGAGAGCTCTGAATAATTTCTGCCTGTTAACTTTCGTGTACTCCCCCAGTAATAAGTCCTTTTCAATGGAGTCAGTAAATAAACCTACAAAATTCTTTGTATAACAGTTTAAAACTGCTTCATCTGGAGCTTCAGAAGGCTAAAAACTCTAGTTTTAGGTTACAGTATGTGGAAGAGGAACGGACTGAAATTTAGAAAGCCTTGCTTTAGCATATGGAGATAATTCAGGCAAAAACAACTTTAAAAACATAGCTTTTTTAAGCAGAGATTGTGTACTGAGAGCACTCTTTATTATTGCGAAGACAACTGTCATGATGTAGCCAAAGCCTGTCCTTCCTTTTATTCCTCAAGAATAAGAAATTAATTGCTCTTATTTAGTTAAATGTTGCAGAGTTGTCAGTTTATTTTTAAGTAAAAATTGATTTTCTTACTTAGATTGTTTTCCCTTTCCTATTTTTTCTGTAGTTAGCATATGTAGCTGTGCTCATACATGACTTCTGACCATCATCTTCTCTAAGCACAGTTTCATTGTTGTTTAAGCCATGCAATATTAGGGCTTTTAAGGAGCAAAAAGCTGAGGCCTGGACCTTTTTTAAAGATTTTATTTTATTTCAAAATACAGAAAGGGTTCATTTCAGAACCATTGGGATTTTTGGCATTTGATATTCTCATTTTTTTTATTAAGCTTAAAATATTCATCAGTTTTGAGCCAAGTACAAAACCGGTTTGTGAATGTACAACTCCGCTTACAAACTCTCCTACTGTAGTCACTCTTTCCAGTTCTCAGCCTTTCCACAAGGTGTTGAGATGCATCTGTGCTGCATCACTTGGTACTGTCGTGTCTTTGGGCCTTTTTCCTTGAAGGGATAGTGGATGAGGGAAGGGAAGAGGAGATGCCTCAGCAAAGCCAAATGGGGTGACTTTGCTTTGGTAATTATCCATTATTCTTGAAGAATGTGGGGAAAATGAGAGGGTGAAAGGGAGTCAGAAACAGCAGCTTGACACAAGGAGTCTGTTTCTGCGAGGGCCTCTTCACATATATGTACTAGAAACATCTTCAAGTAATGTGAGGAGTTGAGGCTGTCCCTCTTGTCTGCTGAAGCCAGCTCTACCCTGGCAATACTTGGAGCTGGAATTGTGGCCTTTTTACGTGACACTGCTAGAAATACAGATTATTTTTGGCTGCTTCAGTGCAGGCTTCCAGTTGCAAATTCACTGAATTGTCCTGCTTACTCCTTGCTTTTTGAGATCAAATTTGGAAGCCTACCTTACTCCTGAAAAAACAAATTTCTTACTAGAAGTAAGAGTCAGATTTTAAACATATGTAATATGAAGAGACAGTTTTCCAAAGCCTAGAAAGCTCTATTTATAGATAAATCCTTTCTAAGATCCTGGGCTTGGGTCTGACTGCAGATCACATTAAAAAGTCACAGCTAGGACTTAAAGTACAGTTTTCTCCCTATTGCTTTGCAAAATGCACCCCTATGTAGCCACAGTGTTTGTATGGGTACAGTTAAATACACAGGGATATTCTTCAGCTGATGAGCAGAAACCTGTCTATGCCCAGAGCACCTCACTGGAGAGCTTTTCCTTATAATCATACAGAAGGAAGCATAGCCATTTAAAACCCAAATATTTGGCACCTCTAGTCTCAGTGCTCCTCCTTCACAGCCCTGCTGGCTTTTAACTTCCTCTTTTTATTAAATTATTAAATTCAGAATTTTTATTACTCCCAATTTAGCACTTCTAATAAAAAGTTACACTTAAAAGCCTCTATGGGTACTGAAACTTGCATCAGTGATTGCTCTTGATGGAAATAAAGACAAATTCAGCCTTTAAAGCTTGCCTCTATCAGCTCCCATACCAGAGGGAGCTGAGTGGGAGAGCAGCTGGGAAGGATCTACAGGAGGGTGATGAGAAGAAAGGAAACAAGGAGGCAGAGAAGAGAAACAGTAGTTGTGTTTGTGGTGCAGCTATAGCTACAGTATGGAAATACCTCAAAGTCTGGAGATCATCAAAAACTCTGATACAGTTGTTTAATCATGACAGCAATATTCAATAGTAGTCACTTGAACCTCATGGGAAACTTTGAAGAATTTTACCATGAATGCCTAGTTCTGTGTTACACAGTGGCCCCAGCTACTGTGTAGCTCAGACTGCAGCAGCAGGGTGAGGTAGCATGTAGCTACAGATCATGGGAAGTGGATGTTTGAGCCCTTTGCTAGCTGTAAAGGGCAACTTGACCTCCTGAACTGGGGATTCAAAGCTGTAAGGAAAGACATTCCAATACAAAGAAACTTCCTTTCTATCCAACTTGCTAAACTGGTGTGATTATTCTTTTTTAACAAATAATAATAATAAAAAAAGTAAAAAAGTGTAAGAGTATAATTTTAACCAAGATTCTGCTGGAAATAAATCCTCTCATCAGAAAAAAACACAGATGGAAACTCTGCTATAATGACCTAAAGTTTTCTGTCTCAACTCGGACTCTTTTACAGCTGCTTTTTCTTTCTGTAAGTTTATGTGGGAGGAAGATAGAACCATATTTTCTGTTACTAATGTTGAATTCAAAGGTACCTGACTGGACTGCAGGAGTCAGTCCTGGGATGAAGGGAATACTGCAGGCACAAATGGTGTCTCCTGCAGGTTCCCTGCAGGAATATTGCTCTTCTCTGCTGACTGCTGTTTCTTCTGCCTAGGAAATGAGGTTGCTTCCTTAGAGGGAGCTTATGTGGCTTGTGATTTAATTTGTGTTTGGTTCCAAAATAAAGTCTGCAATTGTAGGCCTCTAAAATGGAGCATAATAGCACAAACCTGCTCACTCTTTCATTATATAGTTGATGATCAGAGCTATAGCAACTGAGCAGTTGGACAGATATCTCCTAGTTTACTGCTGAAGGTTTGAGGGGGAGGTATTCTTTCATTGAAGACAAAACTCCCTTTGACTTCTGCTTGAGCTGTATTTCATACTTGTGATCTGATGGTGCACTCAGTTATGTCAGAGAACAGGTCGACCCATGCAGGTCCGTTTTCAAGAGAGCTCCTCTGACTGCACCTTTCAGCAATGTGACCCAGTTAAATTCAGCTCATCTGATGTTGCTGAAATTTTCTTGAATATAACAGTGCTGGAATTAGGTGATAACCTGAGGGGGTTGCTAAGTCTGAATAACCTTTGGTGCTGTCTCTTCCCTCAGTACTCCCATCTTTCTTCATATTATGTGAACAGGAATCAATAGGGGTTTTTAATCAATTGAAACTCTACTTGAAGACAAAGCCAGCATGTGCACACACTATTTGAATGACTTAGGATGACTCTAAGGACAGCAGATTTTAAGTGATGGGAAGTATCAGCTTTCAGCAGTAATGCACATCTGCATTATGATGGCCAGTACTTAGATACTCTACTTGGACACCTAGCAGCATGGCTCTTTGAAGAACAGTGCCTCAAGGATGCTTCTGGTGGATGTGGAAAACAGAATTGCAACAAGTGAGACCATTTGAAATGAGTGTAAAAGTGAACAAATATTTTGATGCGACCCAGTGAAAAGTTATAATTATTCTGATGTAGGGAAAGGGAGACAGGAATATGCCTTTAAGATTGCATTAATCAACCACGCTGACTGTATTTCTCCAGGGCTAGCATTGGGGTGGGGATACATGGGTGCATACACAACTTATTCTTATGAATATTTAATATATATATATTAAATGCTTAATCAACTCAGTGAATTAAGGAGACTTGCCATGAACAGGTGAAATACTGGACTCTGTGAAGTATTTAAATTAAGAAAACAGCAAGATAAGATTGCACAAGCTGAGCCCAAGAGCCCTTGATGTAGAGATGTAATGGATGGAAGGGAAGACAAGCAGGAATATATAAAAAGCCCCTATTAGTGCTTATAGGAGGCAAAAGGACTTTCCAGTGTGAGAAGTCATTTTGAAAATGTTTACTTTTTTGTCCAGGTATTTTATGAAGAACCCTATGGCAGAGTACAGAAAGAGTAGGAGATATGAAAGTAGGGAAGGAAGATGCAGTAGTTTAGAGGCTCTTGTCCAGGATTTTTCCACATTCCCGTACAGTGTAGCTTTCTGCCTTTTGTAAAGAGAGATCAAAGCTGTAGGAGAAGCCTAATGTAAGAAAAGCATCTGGGCCTTGAGATAAAAGAAATAAGTGTCTGTAAAAGGATGACAAGTGTAGAGTTACTCCTCCTGTCAGATCTAACATGAAACTGGAGAAGCAAGAGCACAACTGCACCAATCTACCTCTCTTGCACCATCAGAAGAGGAGATCTGAAGCAGTGGGGAGACAACATATATATTTTGTTAATAGGGGAATAAAAATGCAGCTGTACTTCAACTGGAAGAAAATGGCCACAAATACTCCGTATGTCTTACCTAAGATTGAATGCAATCAAGTTTTTGATTGAAAACTAACTGAAGTGCAGTCAGAGAACATTTCATGGAAGGCAAAAAGCTTTTCACTTTTGTTTGGCTTAAAACATAGCTTTTGATTACTAATGTAGATTTACAGGGCTGCCACATCAAAAACATCTTTAAGCTTATACAATGCATAGCAAGGTCTTTGAAAGACCACTTTCAGAAAGTTGAGACTTTATGATATGTATCATGTAAAGCTGAAATTTTGAGACAGTATTGGTTTGTTTCTCATTTACCTATTTCTGGACTTTATATGTAAGGAACATAGGAACGTAAGGGCTTCATAGTCTCTTCATCTTCCTTTCCTCCTCACTTCTTTCTTGACGGGTATTTCTTTCATCTGTGCTTGAAACCTTTCACTTCTTCAGTCTCTTTTGTGCAGTAGAGACTAGAACTAAATGATCAAGGTGGAGAGATGCCTTCAGCCCCTGTGGAGACTCGGGAGTATTTCATATTACTTGCTGGTCTGTTATTAAATTACCTTAGGATTTCTTTACATGTATCAGCTACTGCAGCAGTCTGCAGCAGTGTCCTGGTGGCCAGGTTCCTAACAGCTCCATTTCCACTAAGCTACATTCTTCTAGAACCAACAGGGTTTATGAATAAGCTGAGAAATTATTTGCTATGTTTATGGCTCTATATTTTTCTTTCTTAAATCTAAATCTTAGCTGCTGTTGTTCCCTGGTCACTTGCTGTTTAGCTGGTCTGGAGCTCCTTAGAGCATCCTCACTGTGAATACGATAAAATTATTTAAATCCTTACAAACACTTTGTTTAGGCAGGCCTGAAGTTCCTTAATGTAGAGCTTAAGTAATTGCTACACTTGATGAGTATGCAAAAAATATTGGTTTTGATGTCTTGTGTGTCTGGAACACTGAACATACTTAACTTTTTCAGGCAGAGGTAAGAGGGATTGTGGAGGGCTTGGAACATCAGTTTTACTTCTCTTGTCTTCCAGGCTGGCATCTTTATGCCTTTCCCTCTGGTCTCTTGTCTCCCATTTGACCAATTAGACGTGACAGCACAGTCAGACTTGAAAGAATGAATAGCAGCATAAATGCTTCAAGCCCAGCTGAGAGGTTTGTGCATCACTTTTCCACCCTGGAAGGAGGGGAACTAGAAAAACCCTGTCTGCAGCATGCAGTGTCCTAGTTCTGCAGTCTTCATATAGGGAATGCTGCAGAGCTGCCTTACATTAGGGCAGTTTGCTGCCCAGGCTCTGCCTAAAACTCTTTACCAGCTTTAATAGCAAGTGTTAGCAGCAATTGTTACACGCCTTCCCAAATAACTCTTTAAAGGGAAAGTGCAGATGTGTTTAAACTAAACAACAAAAAACCTTTGATCAGTCAAGGACAAAGTCCTAGTGAAGTACAATAGTGAAAATGGTGAGGTTGCTTCAGGAGAAATAGGTCTTCATATAGCCTGTGTGTAACTGAACAGGGTGTGGTGGAGTGGACCCATACAGTTATTTAGGCTCTTCACATGCCATGACTTAGAGGCCTGGAAAGTACCATTTGTCTACCGTGTGTTGTTGTGCCCCATAGCAAGTGGCAGTGAGTATGTGACCATCTTTATGCATAGATGTATAATCACCCAAAGTTGAGAGCTCTGGGATGCTAACCATTTGTAAGTTTGCAGACCCTTCCATCTGGAAACACTTCTTTGGCTGTTGTTGATCTCCTCTGGGTCATCCTGGAGGAAATGCGGGGAGCTGGTGAGCATGGTGATTCCTGTGTATAGCTGCTACTATCCTTTACTCTTTAAAATAGAAAATTTTGAAGGATGTTTTCTTGCACACCCACAAAATCTTATTTTCTCACTTTTTTAAGTATGGTGAAGGCATTTTATAACATCGTAAGTGCTGCTGGTGGGATATTGTATAAACACTACAACTGGAGTCCTTGACTTGGACTAGAAGAATGCCTGGAATTATTCCACTATGTTCCTAATTGTGACACTTATTCTTCTTTACTATCTCTGCTCCCATGTAATCATCTCAGTAACACCTTTTAGCTTGAGATGGTATTTTTTCCTTTCTTGCTTTTGTATTTTTCTTCTTGTTTTGTTTTAAGCACTTGCTTTGTTCTGTAGGATCATGAAAGAGAGAAGCTGTTGCTAAGAAGCTGTTTTGAAAGTATCTTTGCTATTCTGCCCTGAAAGGCAGTGTGCTAAAGCATTAACTACAGATCTGCCTTATGGTTCATCTAAGATACTCTTCTTTCTCACACACAGTGGCACAAACATGGACCTGGAGAAGCCACATGCTGAGACCTCCTCTGCTTGAAGCTGTACCTGTCCTGCAGAGAAAAAGCAGCCTTTGATAGTGGCTATAAACCTATAGTTCACTGAATACCGCTCATTTCCCATCAGTGTGGCTGCCTTGTGGCCACCTGCGAGGCAGCTCATATACTACAGATCTTCCTTTGCCTTGGAAGACATGCTGTATCTGCCCCAGGGGTGCATGGAGTCTGCCCGTTACCCTGCCTTCAGGGCTGCCCCTTAAGAGACAGTGTAGATTTGCTGTAATTTAATTCTCAAATTAAAGGTATTGAGTGACTTCACAGGATGTTTTACAAAACTCAGCTGAATATGTGGTTGTAGCTCCTCTGTATTGTTATGGAGGGGATCCTGGTAAGATAATTCCTCCCACTGTTGTGGTGTTCTTTATGGTGAAGTTTTCTGTTACTCAGATGACTTCCTTAGGTCTTGTGAAGGTGATTTTTACGGAGGTTTTACAAACAAGTTTCTGAAGTGAGATCTAGTGGCCAACATCACCAAAGAATCTGGTTGTTCAAGTGGCAATGTAAAGACATTTTCGTCTAAAAAGCTGTAGTTTGGTTGGGGGTTTTTGTTTGCTTGGTTTGGTTTTGGTGTTTTTTCGGTGGTGTTTTCCATTTGGTTATGTGGTTTGGCTTGTGGTGGTGGGGTTTGCTAGCAATATTGCTTTTTCTTATAAATAGCTTTGCTACCAATAGTCTCACCAGCCTTTTATTTTTCCAGGGCGGAAGGGTACTCAGAAAACTGAAAGGTGAGACTTACCTGGTAGTTTGAATTACTTTTAATGTGTAATTTTGACCACTAGAATCAGATCCCTGCAGAGCCATTGACGTTTGGATCTAAATCAGGAATTAAAGGTGTGGGTCAGATAACCAGGTTACTTGGTCTGTAGGTAAAGTGGCTGAAGCTTGGAAGAAAAGACAAAGGTGATCACCACCTCCATTTGACCAGTTTACAAATGGTTTACTGTGAAATGTTCACTTTGAAGAAAATCTTTCAGAGATGGTCACAGGTACAACATGAAGTCCATGTTATTTCTTACCATGTCTTTTATGGAATTGGAAGAATAAGCCAGATGTTCTAGGCAAATCAATAATGACAGACTTTATGAACATGACAGGCTTCACTTGCTAATCTCACCAAAGGTTTGCTCTGAGGCTCATCAGGAGATAATCAGGTACTTTTAGATGCTGACAGTGACCATTGTAGCACTGTCAGTTTTAACATCACTATGCCAGAGCTGTAAGTGTTGGAATTTCTTTGCTTATTTTTACCTTTTTTCCTCTTAAAAATTGTGCTCTTGCAGTGCTGTGGGCTTTGTTATGTTGTGATGTTGTTTAATACAGCTTTAGGTATCATTAAATAAGCATTAAGGACTCACATGAAATGGAGACATTCACAACTGGGGATATCAAAGTCTTAGATTTTCACAATGCAAGAGGATATGAGGTGTTTAAGTTCAGGAATGTCACAAAAAAGAACAAAATTAAATAGAAATACATATATACAGAAAAAAATAGCAATGTTTTTCAAGAAAAACATCTCACCGTAGTCTCAGAAAAGCAGAGAAAGCATCTTTCACGAAGTCATGATGGATCAATAGCTTTTTTTAACACCATTGTATGCATCTGAATTTTATCTCAAAAAAGCTGTTGTTGTTCAAGGCTGTAACCCATGAGAATACATTGTCCTGGTTTTATATTCTTTCCTGTATCGTCTCCTACAGCATCTTCTTCGCTAAGTGGACTGTGCCTGGCACTGTGTGGCTGTTGCTGTGTTTTCAGTCATGTTCTCTTAATGTACCAAAACCATGGTATCTGAAATGAAGGAGGATGAAGCCTCCTCATCAGAGCTCAATATCAGCCTCTCACTGAAATCACTTGTGGTGTTACATAGGGCACACAGCTTTTAGAGCAAAATCTCTGGAGAGGTTGTAGGGCTGTGAAACTGGACCAGGTGCAGAGGCACTGAGACCAGGAAAGGCTGCTGTTGGACTGGGCCCCAGTCTGGCATCTTTCATTTGCATCTTTCTTGACTCAGAATATTTACCAGCTTCAAAATCATTGTTACAAATAAAAGAAAGCTGCTCTTAAAGTAATGCAGAGGCTTTGACCCTTTCTTTGGCTGCAGTTACTTCAGCTTTCATTCAATTCTACTGCAACTGCCACTTTGATCTTTGGCTTTTGATTTAATAGACCCCTGTCAAAGCCTGCATAAAACTGATTTAAAATAACCGTAGAAACAGAGTATCTTTTATTTAATTTTCAGATGGATTTTTTTTTTTTCCCTCCAAGTTCTTTGTAAAAATTGATCAGAGGGACTTGAAATGCTACATTTAAATAAAACAAAATCTTAAATAGGAGAGAAAAAGAACCCCAAACCCAGATTGTTGTGCAGTGAAGGTATGATTTTGTGCAATCCAGTTGAGCTAAGACCTGCTCAATGAGAAACTTCAACAGCTTGCCAGGGGCAGCCTCTGTTAGCTGTGGCTGCTGTTGAAACCTGCTATTAATACTCTGCTTCTTTATAACTGGCAACTGTTAAACTTGGCATAACCCATGTAAAATGCTTACATAAAAAATATTCTTTCCTTCCCTTTAGAGGTAATCATGGTAAGAAACAGCAAGAAGAATAAACAATCAAATCACTGGTGAGGACACATTAGTAAATACTCTTATCTCGCTCATTTCAGTCACAAAGCTGTCCACCAGGTGCTTGGGAACCAACCCAGTTTCCCTTCTTAGCAGCAGATCTACTCAACTGCAGTGGGTCTGTCTTTATGGAAACATCTCTGTTTGTTTCCTGAAGGAAAGTGGCTGTCCTTGGCACTTTGAGCATATGGTCTAGGTTCTCCAGCTCTGTTGAGAACTGTATTTGCAACTATTCCCATATTTGTAAAGTATTTTCATATTCATCGGTATTTTGTCAATGAACTTTTCCTAAAGATGCTTCTCAAAGGCCTTGCTGAATCCTGTGTGCAGAACTTTCTACAAACTATGGCAAATATTTTTACATCTGTTTATAAGCCATACTTTCATCATATTTTGTGGTTAAGGCTTCTGTTTCTCCTGAATTCTCTTCCAGGTGTTACACATCCATGTACATTGCTATAAAATGTACGCGGAGCACATGTGTAGCAGTGTACTCCATATGCTATAAAAGTAATATAATTGAGGATTTCTCAGGAATTCTGCAGGATTTTTACCTGTACTTGATGAAGTGGCATGGAAATTTGTCTTTATTATTGTCATTGATTCTGAAGCATTTTCAGCTTCACTTGCACATTCTGAATTTCATTAAGTGCTGTTAGGATAAGTTGCCCATTGCATCCATTCATCTCTCTCAAAGTATTTCTTGGTTTACATGTTCTTAAAATACATCATTTTCAGTGGCCAAAAGATAGAAACTTCTCCGTTTCATCCATGAACCTCCTGACATGAATAGGAGTGTCTGTGAATGTCTTCCTATACGAGTGCTGAGATTTTGGTTGCCTCAGGGTTTGATTGGAGGACAGTCTGATTCCAGAAAAGTGCCTGCTGGCAAGGTGAGCAGCATGTTGGGCTTCTTATCACAACACCTGCATTTTACATTCAGCTTCGCCATGAAGCTGCTGTGGGAATGTAGGTACAGACACCGTTACCGGCTAATTTCCTTTGTCAGGCCTGCCTTTCAGCCTCTGCCTTAAGCAAGTCCGTGTTCATATTGGCACCTCAAGGAGTTACTCCAAGCAGCAATAGTCCTTCAGTCCCAATGGTGAAGATGTGATTATTTTTTTTATATATATATTTTAAAGTTTATTTTTTCCTGTGCCATAATGCAGGCTGTTGCCTCTCAAACTAGGACTGCTGTGATTTTAATGGGTGGTCTAGGTACTAACCACTATAAGTGCTATTTCTTTGGACTGAAAAAAGCTCAGCAGCACTCCAAGTATCCCTGTGTTTCAGGCAGACAGATAGACAAATATAAGTGGCTATATTTACATGTGAAACAGTGCTACCTGAGTTCTCCAAGAGTAGGTTTCAGTTGTGAGCAGCTGCCCAAAGAAATATATAGCTGGGAAGAGGCAGATTCCCAGCAGATATCAATTATCTCAGCCTCATTCACTTGAGTGGAGCTGCCAGCTTACTGCAGGAGTTGCTGCAGGATGCTGGCAGAGCAACAGGGGATATCAGGAAAGATGCAAGTCACTTGTTGCATAGCAGTCTGACTGGCATGTGACCATTTACTACAAATTGCCCCCGCAGGCTTTGAGCCTTAGAGCACTGAGCTATTCACATTGTTCAGCTTCATGCATTCCGATGACCTTAATAATTCCTTATGCAGGCTGTGTGTAATGTTCTGGTTGGCAGTGTATGTGTCTGTAGATGTGTGTAGATGTGTATAATATACATACACATAAAATCAGGAATTAAGGGCCAAATAGGAGGAAATGGGGTTCTAGTGTTACATGTCAAGGTTTTGGAGTTTTCTTTGTAGCTCTGAAGCCAAGAACCAAGAAGGTTCTTCAGGAAAGACATAGAAGGGAAAGAGAGATGAGTTTTTCCCGTCTCCAGGTTTCTCTCTATCACAGATGCCAGTCAGATATCATAACAAATGTGTTTCCATAGGTATGTAAATTGAGCATAAGACTTTGGTTTATATTTAAAGAAAATCCAGTTTTACATCCTCTTTATCTCTGTGAATGTCCTTCCCTGTCATCTGTCTGCTTTGGACTTCAAAAAGTTGCCAGGTAGAGACATTCCAGATTGAACCTCTCATTAGCTGTGGGTACTATGAACTCAGAAAAAGATCACAAGAAAAACACCAGTTCTCAGTCCTCTTTTATCTGACAGAGTTCAGATCCTGTTGCCAGTTTGCATGTCGGCTAATAAATTTTGCTCTTTGGACAACTTGTTCTTATATTTGATATTATTGGGCTTTAGAGCTTTATCTTCTTCCATGTCAGCGTATCTTCTACTTTGTCTGTGTTTATAAGAGGACACACATTTCCAATTTCCTTTTCTCCTCAGGCATCAGCAGGAGTTTCCATCCAGCACCTTCCAAGCAAACGCCCTGGGAAGATCTCAACTCCTTTTCTTTACAGTTTGTCACAGTTGGTCATACAGTGAGAATCAGATTTCCTGG
>JAOEHY010025906.1:5421-18623 GCA_025447955.1 Psilopsiagon aurifrons
GGACACCTGACCCAAACTAACCAAAGAGGTATTCCATACCACAGCACATCATGCCCACTATATAAACTGGGGGCAGTCACCCAGAAGGGCTAGATCACTGCTTGGTCAGGCTGGGTATTTGTTGGCAGGTGGTGAGCGGCTGTTTTTTCCTCTCTTGTTATTTCCCTTATCATTATTATTATTGGTGGCAGCGGCAGTGTTTTTGTGATATACCTTAATTACTGGGCTGTTCTTATCTCAACCCATGGGAGTTATATTCTTTTGATTCTCCTCCCTATCCCTCTGGGAGTGGGGGAAGGAAGGGGGGAGTGAGCTAACAGCTGCATGGTTCTGGATTGCTGGCTGGGCTTAAACCACAACACTTTAACATATGAAAAATTTCATTCAGTGTCACCGGAAAAGCTGCGCTTCTTCAAGTGAGGTCAAGAATGAATGTGAACTACTAAGATTAGTTTTGTCTATAGGGAAGTTGGCTTTCTAATAATGGTCTTTACATTATCAGACTGCCAATGTACTTGGACAGTAGCCTCTGTGTTACTTTGTAAAATTAAGCATGCGTCTGTCAGGCTGGCCAAAACTCTTAGCAAATCCTAAGGAAATAATTAGCATGAATGGTTAACAAGAGACAAGGAATAGGCAATTTGGCATTCAGTAAAGGGTTTCTGTCCTGAAGAAATATCCCTGGCTTATCATACTGGAAACTATTAACTTCTCATCAGCTTTAAAACACAGTTCAGCCTTTGGTCAGTTAGATTTAACTTTAAACCTTGTCACATATTATTTGTTTGACTCCCTCCCAGTTTTCTGCTATCCAGATGACTGATTCACTTCAAGTACTTGATGGTACTGACTCATTTTACATTTGTTGAGATACTCTCTCTCTTACTGCTGGCCTTGTTGTTGTCTGGGTACACTTTTTTCTTATCCTGGTAATCTTCTTTTGCTCTCTTAGAGATGTATACTTTAAAAAAATATAAAAAAGATCATTCTTTCTGAAATATGACAATACCCTCAAATCAGTTCCGTTCTCAAGGACTATAAGAAGCATAATTTCAACAGACTGAAGTAAGTGTACGGGAACTAGTTTGGCAATTCTGGAATTGTGCAAAGGTGTAAAATTGAAGTAGAGAATCAGTGCAGCTCAAAAATGCATGGAAAGTGTCCTTGTGCTGTGTCTAACGCAGTTTGACTTCTACTTTCACACTTTGCTGCAGCTTTAATAGAAATCAAAAGGTTATTCAACTGAGTTTTCTGGAAGTTGATCTAAGTCTTCAACTATACACAGATAACTTCCTCTGAATCTGGCATATAAAAAGGCGGTTGCAGCCCTGTTAGACAAATTTGTGTTTCCACAGAGTAAAAAAACAAAATTCCAATCTATCCCCAAAGGATCAGGACTTGGCTCAGGCCAATACTGAGACTTCAGTACTAAGAACATCAGTATAAACAGGAATACAGCAGTAAAAGAGATAATAGCACATAATTTTAAAGTGTTTACTATCTGACTGTCTGCAGACAGTTAAAATTAAATCTTTACCCACACTTTTGCCAGGACTGATCATTTTCAAGTATAGTTGTCATAGCCTATGCCCCTTGCATCTACCATATATCTGTGTGTAGTACCAATTCTGAAGCTGCAGAAATACTGGAGAAATGAAAATGCAACACAAAAGAAGAAGATTATCTGGGGCCCTGTTTCAAAGCTGTTAGTTGCTAAAGTGTAGGGACAGTTTTCCAGGTAGTTTAGAAATAGC
Source organism: Psilopsiagon aurifrons (assembly GCA_025447955.1). Taxonomy (NCBI): domain Eukaryota; kingdom Metazoa; phylum Chordata; class Aves; order Psittaciformes; family Psittacidae; genus Psilopsiagon; species Psilopsiagon aurifrons. The sequence goes on from JAOEHY010025906.1 coordinate 7,176, forward strand.
ATGATTTTTCTAAAGTGTTAAATGACCATCAGCTCTACATAAGACAAATGGAGCTCTAGGTCTAGTGCTAATAAATAATTTCTCAGGAGTTATTTTTTTATTTTTTCTGCCGTCCTGGGCCACCTATTTACCCATAGCTTGCCACTGGAAGTGAGGAAAATGTTTATCACCACACATGCAAAATGCAGCTGTTAAATCGAAAGATATTAAATGCAGTGCATTGAACTCTTAAATTAACCTGAAATAAGAGGGAAAAAAGGATTAGCCTGTCTGTCTTAAGGACTATCTCTTAATATTAATACCCAGAACATTTTCATTTCAAGTAGTCTTTTTTTTTTATTTTTTTTTTAATAGTTGATGGATGTGATCATTGTCTTTGAAACTTCCCCTTCTAAACAAGTTTTATTGGTAGGTAATTATGCAATGTCTTTACCAAATCATAATCTTATCAACAGCCAAGTAGTCAGGCACTGGAATAAGTTGTCCAATGCTTCATCCTTGGCAGTGTTCAAGGCCAGGTTGGACAGAGCTTTGGGCGACACGGTCTAGTGAGAGGTGTTTTAGCCTATGGCATGGGGTTGGAACTAGATGATCTGGTCCTTTCCAACCCAAACCATTCTGTGATTCTATGATTCTATAATATTAAACTGAAATTTTGCACAGTATTCCCTGTGCATGTGTAACTCATATTAACACACACACTAGTAACATAAACAGAAGTCAGGCATGGTGATGAGTACCATTTATCTAGAATCATTTAAGGAAAAAAAAATACATTGGAGAAAGACAGATCATTCCGTATTCCTGCAGAATCCTCCGTAAATTTTCACGACTTGTATATGGTGCTGTTACGCATTCATTACTGGCTGTGCTACTTAGTTAATATGGATTTGGAGGAAAGACAGGGTGAATCCTCTCCCTTTGAGACAATGTGCTGTTGGAGAGAAGACTGAAAAGTCTTCATATTCCAGTGAACACCTAAGTCTAAATTCAGAAAGAAGGTAGAGAAGTTATTTGTTCTTTATCTTGATGGTTTTACATTCACGGGCTGATGGAGATATATGTGGTCTTAACAAAAAGACTTCCTGAGTATTTACATATTTTTATCTCATTTTAATTGTTTACTTTTGCCTCAAGAAATGGATTTCAGGTAGCATGTGTAACATTTTTCAGCCTTTGAAATTGTTTAGCCATGCTTTTTCCTCTCTGCTTTGTTGTTTGATTTTTTTTTTTTCAGTGTTTACTGGACTTTAGTTCTATTTTGGTTTCACAAAATTTCCTAGGCCATAGCTTATTTCTGAGTATTCTGCATGTATTTATTGCAACTGAAACTATTTAAAAATTATTATAACCACAGTCACCAAAATTAGTAAGTTAATTTAAAAATCATGAATAGTTTCCAGCATTATTACATTTGTGTTCCATCATCACTCTGTAGCATTCATCTGAACTCTCCTTGATTCTTTTCTTTGAATTCACTGCCCATTACTGGACGCAATGCTTCAGCTGGAGCTTCTCCAGTGCTTTGTAAAGGGAGACCATTACCTGCTGGTCCTACTTTTTTTTACATGCCTATTGATATTTGCCTGCTATTGCACAAGCATAAATATTGGGTTTATTCGGTTTATGATTTCATATATCCATAGATATTTTCATGCAAAAATGCAATCTCAATCACTCCTTCATTCTAAATCTGATGACTTCTTGTTTATCGTTAGATTTTTTTCATTCTTCTTTACAGAACTTCTCATATTTCATCTTTTCAGAACAGTTCTCCAATCTGTTACTATAATTCCAATTCAGTACATTAACATGACATCAAACACTTTTTAATTACTGTAATGCGTACTTTAAGTGAACACACTTATTATTCTGTTATCCTAGCAATTAGCGTAAACAGAGAATGGGGACATTCAATACAATGATGTACCTAGAAGAAGTCGACAAAAAATGAGCCAATATTAGGTATTCTCTAAGTACAATCTTCTATCTTTTGTCGGTATCTGATCATGTATACAGCTCAACAAAAGTTTAACCTGATTTTTAGAAGATCACAAGAAATTTTGAGAGCCTTCCTTTGACTTAGATATATGAAAACAATGTTTTCTCCTTTGTCCACATAATTTTTCAGTTGATATATGAATGAATTTTTTACTGTTCGTTGTTGAGAATCAGTGGTGGCGTTTTCACATTTCTTGCTACTTTCTAGTATAATTGCTACAAATAATTTTAGTATTTTACATAGTATTTTTCTGCAACTGAAAACAAACTGAGTGGTCTATAGTTGCATAGCTCCTCCTCTTCTTCCTTTTTGAAGACAGATATTACAACCTAGACACTCATCAAAATACTTGAGTCATTTACCTGTGATACCCAAACTAGAAATCTTAACAAATTAAGTATCCCTTGTAATCACTGCAGAAAACTGTTAAATATTTGAATTAAATGCTAAATAAGTGGAAACAATTACATGATTTAGATGTCTATATTAAATCTTCCAAGTTAGAGGCCAAGAAAAGCTCATATTTATTCAAGGAAACACCATCCATGCTCCACCATTTTTTAATTCTTCATTAATACTTTAAAGGTTGTTTAAGTTACTTCTCTAAATCAAGCATGAATTTCACCAGACTCAGCTGAGGACACGTATCTGTCCTTGTTTGTCCGGTGGGGTTTTTTACTCCTTATTTTTTACTATGTTAAAATCCACAGAAACCATTTGAAATTTTACTGACAAGTGACGTAAAAAAGACACTAAACCCTGCAATCTTCGCATTATGATCCATTGATAGCTTTCTTCACAGAGTAGTAAATGAGGTCTCTTTTGTCATCTTTTCACTACAATATGCTCATTCTTTCTCATTATACTGTATAGCTTTTTCTAGCTCTATATTGTTTTGTGATTTGGTTTTCTATTTTTTTTTTTTTTTCCTCTAGAGGCTTTCTCCTGCAGTTATCTGAAGTAATTTGACTTACTTTCCTATATGCTTCCTTCAATATTGGTGATCACTGAAAAGCTGATGGTGTAGAAAAGTTAATCATCTAAAATATTTTTTAGCCTTCCTCTACATTAGGGGTACATACGGGTTCATGTACACCCTTACTACAGTTTCCTTCAGAATTGCCTGAACTGCTGAATTGCTGAGGACAAAATGCAATATTAAATTAAATAAAAGTTGTGGATTAGATTTTGCTTGCAGTGACGTGTACCCTAAAGCAAAATGGAAAATTAACAGAAAAAAAAGATATATTAAGGCTCCAGAGCATCAAGGAATCATTTCAGCATATCTGCTTCCAGACAAAATCAGACTTCTCACTCACACGAGTGGCTCTTATATATACTTAATAAATATTTAATTTCTACTGTTCCGTCTGCTCAATCCATCCCTTGCTAATGAAACAGTTTTTTTTGAAAGCTCATCTATTTATATCCACATGCTTTGCATGCAAGAGCAGACTGCTCGATATAGGGAGATGAGAGAGTTATAAATATAGATGTACATTGATTTCAATTTGACTGCAGCTACATTTGGTATTACTAAGGTAGTGCTATACCTAGATATATTAATGTAAAATCAGTGCATCTGAAATCAGTTTCAGACATGTATTGTTATGTTGCTGACATGTTTGTTCATCATGCTGAATTTCCCCACAAATTCAGCATTAGGAATACAATATGCAATCTGGTAAAGAACAGTCATTAATAACATCTAGTATACCTTACTATAAAATTCCTTTGGCATAAGGTTTTGGTATTCGAGTTTTTGATGTCTGTGTCCTTTAAAAGAGCTCAGGTGGTTAAGGATACTGCAACTTTTCTCAAGCTGTTTCTCCGTGTATGACTTCAGACATAAAATATTACAATGTCCAATGTATTATCTAATCCTTCATCCTTATATTACATGATCAAAGACGCTACGATCAATGATGAGAGTAACTTGAGCTCTGCTTTATTTCACTCAAGTAGAGAAAATGCCTTTAAAAGTGTGTCTGGTTTCAAAGTCAGGACCTTGATACAGAAGTGAAGAGCTAAGTCTCCATTCACAAATGCTATTCTAGAGTCTGTGTTTGACATATTTTCAAGTTTTTAAAAAGAATATATAGATCTACCTATCTATCTGCCTTAAATCTTAAGCTCTATGGTGATATTTCCCAGACATTTATAATTCTTTGGCCTGTGTTAAGCAGAAAATCAGATCATAGTGGTCCCTTTTAACCTTAAAATTTATTAATGCACTTTAAAAATTAGAAATAATAATGGTAAGGATTATGGTCAGACCTTTTCCACAGAGTGGAATTGTAGTTTAGCACTGTGAAAAAAGAAATAAATTGAAATGCAAATTCACAGAAGCTATTCAGAGTGGTATAAATGATTCCAGGTGTAGGCTACTGAGTGAATGTAAGTTGGCAGAAGACAACATATGTATACCACTGTTGTCTTTTGGAGAAAAAATAAGAAATGGTTTATTTTTGTTTAAGTGGAAAAATAAAAGAATTAATCAAACAGAAATAACCATAGTAAACTACAGTAAAACCTAAAACTATGGAAATGATAGCTACCTCATTGCCGCTTTAGGAACCTATGCTCAGCATTTAATTCACTCATCCAAAAGACAGATACCATGACCACCAGATCATGCAGTCATGATAACCTTACTCTATGTGGCATTTACACTGAGTTTTAAAAGAGACAATCAGCAGATAAAGGGTGTGTGTGTGGGGGGGGATTGTTGATTGCTGTGGTGTACAAACCCCAAAGTGTCTGCCTAACAGCTAGTCTAATTCACTCTTTCTCTTTGGCAAAAGTCTCATGAATTTGTGCACTCCCTAGTCCTATCGGGAGAGGTGGAGGCCTCCTTCCATTTAGACTGTGCTGCACTCTGATAGCTAGGGGATGGGTGGCTCATCCTTCCTCAGGTAAGAATAGCATCTGAGATTAGTGGATGAATCTCCTCCGGGCTAGTTATTCCTGGTTGAAGAAGAATCCTACGTTTCCAACTAAATTGCTAACTTCTAGATGACCCACATTATGTGAAATGTATTCCAGCCCAAACTTCTACATTCTAACAGAAGCTATTAATCTGATTATTGGAATATCTGAATTAAAAGTTCCCAGATAGTCTGAATCTGACTTTGCCTGTTCTTAACCCAAGAGCACCAGTTAAAATGTCTCATAGAAATACCCTACTATCTGCATGAGTTGTCAGATATATTACTTACAGATCAGATGAAAAAACCCACAAGATTTATATTTTTGTTATATTTATATTCATTATGAGCTTTTATTACTGGCAGAATCCTTTAGCCCACTTGAATGCCAGACTTCTTAGAGAGTAATCTACATGCTTTAATAACTTCATATTTGCTCCAGCATCCTTTGACAATATAGTTAAATGGCCCACATTTCCCTGAGGATGAATGCTATGTACCCCAATTTATAAATTTTCACATGTGCTCAATAAACTTGGCTGTAAATTCATCCCCAGTAAGAAGACTTGCCTTTCACCTTCATCAAATTCCCTTTATTATACTACATACATTCCAGACTTTGCTTAAACAGAAGCAAACAAATGTTTCTTAAGATACGTTTTGTATTCATCGGGTGCAGAAGAAAAACTATACAAGCAAAAAGTTCATGTTTTCCCCTTTTTACGAAACCCTCGGAAAGCAGAAACAAAACTTCTTATTTATAAAGCCAGAGAAAAATTTTTTCGTGGAAGCTGAGTTTGAATACGTTGCTTTGCAGTTAAGTGAAAAACTATGGGCCTCAGGTTAGCTAAACAGGGTTTTTTCCTTGCCTATTTGTGTGTATGAGTGAGAAGGAGGGAGTTACTACATATGGGATTTCTTGGTTATGTGTGGTACAAAAAAAAGTGTGTGAAAGTCAAAAGTATCATTTGCTTTCATGCGCATGGGATCTGGGCCACAAAACCAAGAAAACAGTGTGGTCTAAATACAGGAATTTATTTAGGATAATGCATCTGGCTTTTATGTTTAAATAGTTTGAATATCCAAACTTCTGAAAGTTAAGTTTTATATCTACATAGCTTTAATGATCTCTGACTTCCTTGATATCATCATCAGTCATCACTGATACTGTTCATATATACTCTTAGAACAAGAAACAATTTTATTTTATCCACATTTTTAAAGGAGATGGGGGGCCTAACATCGACTTAAGAAAATTAAGAAAAGTACAGCTACTACTGCTTCTGCTAGTAAATTTATAGCTTGGCCTAGTTAAAGGCTGAAATAATGGTGGGTGTTCAAAGACTTTGCTACTGTCTTTTTTAGATTTCAAGTTTCTTTTCAAATACTGTGAGGGCAGATACCCTTCTTATTTATACACTCCTTGTAACAGGCATTTGGAAGAGTTTGGCTATAATCAACACATGGTTCATGTTAAGGGTTCCTGCTTCGAAAGCAACTACTAGTTCCAGCAACAAGGTTTCAAAAATACTTGGATCCCTCTCGAGTCTGAAATAATTTGTGGTTGTTGGAGGAATCAACCTCTCCTTGTCCTTCATGTCATTCTGTTGTGCAACATGTCATTATTTGTTGAAACTAGTCCCAGATTGCCCTGGCAAACAAAAAACAGGGTAGTAATGCAAAGGGCAGTTCCTTTTACATTTGCTTAAGGACACCATCAGTTTATTTCTACATTTTGACTGAGGACCACATCTAATGCCGTCAGTAGTGTTAGAACCACAGTTTGCATATGCATTGGCTTGATGGGACTGTTGATTTTCATGTAAATAATAAAAAGAGAACTATGTAGGTTAGCAATCAGACACCTGAAAAAAAAAAAATTAGAAAGAAAAATAACTTCTAAGATATGATGGTAATGCTTTGAAAACAGCGTGAAAGACAGTAACAGTGAATCTTAATTTTTAATTACTGATATCTAAAGAGGTAATGACTTGCTTGCTTAACCAAATGGCTTACTGAGAAGGAGATATCTTAGACTTTCATGTAATTAAACTATGGAACATTTATAGCCTTAGCCACTGTCAGCTCGGGCCTCTTGAAACAACTTTTAACTAAAACAAAAGTTTTAATGTTAAAATCTGAGTATATTTTTTTCACAGCATTTTAATTACATGAGGAGGTAATGTCACTTGGTGACACGCTGCAGATCAGAAGAGCCAGCTGATCAGACACTTATGGGTCCAGTACATTATGGTCAATTCAGATGCTTCAATAACTTCATCATTTATGTTTATGCATGAGATATATAGAACCATATCTTCTTTAGGTTTCTTTCCACAAAGACATCTGTTCTCTTCCATTACCTTTCTAGTCAACTTCAGCAAATGTGGTATTACTGGTGAGTCACTTGCGTGGATGAAGACATGCAGAGGAGATAAAAAGGAAAAGAAATAAAGCCACTGGTCATCATTCAGGCTCCTACTCCAGTCTTTCACTTGCTCTTTGTGCTGATAATTGCATTGATATGACACAGACAGGTTTAAATTAAGACATTTAATTATGTACATGAAGTCTTAATTATAGGATTACACTTCACAGAATCTCACATGGTAAAAAATAGTACCTGCAGTTAGTTGTACATTGACATTGCTAAATTTACTTATCAGTGAAATTAATTAACACAGAGGGAGAGAGAGCAAAGGATATCTATGTGGTTCAATAAGTTTTAGGGAGTCCAAATTTGGTTTCAATTTTTGTCACAAAAAATATAGGATCCATCACAACAGCTCATAAAAGACATGACACGGCTCATGGAAGAGAAGGAAAAATATATTTCTGAAGTTTTTCCAGAATGCACAAGGTTACAAGGTTGTATTGCGTTTGTGTAAGGTTTTAGTAGCAGCGGAACTACAGGGGTGACTTCTGTGAGAAGTTGTTAGAAGCACCCAACTCCCATGATCAACAGAACCACTGCCAGCTGGCTCCAAGATGAAGCCACCACTCGCCAAGGCCAAGGCTATCAGTGACAGCGGTGGAGCCTCTGGGATAACTGCAATCAGACAGAGAACTGAGAATACATGAGAAGAATAGCTTTGCAGAAGCCCAGGTCAGTGCAGAAGGAGGGCAGGAGGTGCTCCAGATGTCAGAACAGAGATTCTCCTGAAGCCCATGGTGCAGACTGTGGCTATGACAACAGGCCAGGGCTGTTCCCCTGTAGCCAGTGGAGGTTCATGCTGGAGCAGGTATCCAGCTGAGGAGGACCTCACACAAGAATAGGGGGATGCCTGAAGGAGGCTGTTACCCCGTGGGAAGTCCGCTCTGGAGCAGGGTCCTGGCAGGACCTGTGGCAGGAGCTGTGGAGAAGGAGGAAGAGAAGAGAGAAGGAAGCCCATGCTGAAGTACATTTGGTGGCAGGAGCTGTGACCCCATGGGGGACCCAAACTGGAGTAGTCTATTTCTGAAGGACTACACCCATGGAAGGGACCCACAATTGAGTAGTTTATGAAGAACTGCAGCCACTGTGAATGATTCAGGTTGGAGAAGTTCCTGGAGCATTGTCTTCCATGGAAGAAACCCCACACTGGAGCAGAATAGTCCTCCCCTGAGGAGGAAGGAGCAGCAGAGACAATGTGCGATTAATTGACCACAATCCCTATTCCCCGTTCCTCTGAACTGCTCTGGGAGAGGAGGTAGAGAATTCAGGAGTAAAGGTAAGTCCAGGAAGAGGGAGGGTGTGGTGGAAATGTATTTTAATATCTGGTTTTATTTCTCATTATCCCACTCTGGCTTGATTGCTAAGAAATTAAACTGATCTCCCCAGGTCGAGTCTGTTTCGCTCATGACAATGATTGTTAAGTTATCTCTCCCTGTCAATATATTAGTACAGAATCCCAGCACTTAAATTTAAGCACTCTGAAGTACCTGATTTAGAATGGAAACACCATCTTCAGTGGCAGGCAAAATGAGACATTTGCTGGGGTTGCTTATGCTGGTGTCCACACAGGAATGTTGGTGCAGGTCAGGTGTATAATGATGCAATCAATTTCCCAGTTCACTAGTTTTAGCACCGTTATGTTTGTATCATAGAGAAATTCTTATGGCCCAGGGGACAGACTCCTTTCAGGTATAAACTAAACCAGCAGATTCTCTCCAGAGGGACTCCTAATGATTCACAGCCCCTAATGGACCCACAGCTTGCAGAAGCAGACCAGAAGTGATCTGAACCTTAGAGTACAGTTAGTCTGGATTTTGGGGCCTTAGTAGGGCCACTAGGTCTGCTCTTGGTTAGTGCGCTACTTGCTGGCATAATCGTATCACCTCTTTGTGTCTGTGGGCTGAACAAGAAAAGCAGTTTTCAAATTAGAAATAAAGTAACTAAAGGGAATAATTTCCTGCTTTAAGCTTCCTAATGAAGTATTTTTAACTACCTATAGGCATGTAGTTCATATTCACATTTTGAAGGAATCTGCAGAGCGTTGCAGTGATTTACACAAATCAGAAAGACCCTTTCTTGTGTTTGGGAGCCAGTTTTTGTTGCCTGGTGTATTACATTAGGGAGGGAGTGTATTCTGAGCCCAGTGCTTATTATGGCAATAATTTCACACCCTTTATGTTATTGAGCTAATTATAATATGTTTGGATTGCCTGGGGAAGCTACACATTGCTGCTGCAGTGTTAATATGGACCAATTTCAGATCAGTATCTTCACCAGAGAAACTGTGAAGCAGAGAACAGATCCTACCTTTGTCACCCCTTAAGTAGGACCAATTGCACTGATTCAAAATAGCCTTTTATTAGACTGTTTGTAAACAATTTGAAAACAAAACACAAAATATTGACCTGTGCTCCTTGATAATTTCTTTAAATCTCTTCTGGACCAATATACTATCAATTCTGATATATTATTAAAATTAAATATCAGATCTATTTTCATACAGTTTTATTCTCTTTGAAATGCAAAACCTGTTTAATAATGTATTATGTTCTTAGGCCCTATTTGTGCAGTAAGGCTTGCGAAAATGACACCTTTGGAGCATACACAGGTGTAAATGTATTTCACTGCCACCCTTAAAATAAATACAACCCAGACTTCTTCTGAAAACCCCCTTTAATTATGCATTACTTTTTATCTCATTACTTGTTTAAACATTCACAGGTTTTTTTTTCAGAGCTGACATTGTACCAGGTTTTTTTTGTTTCTATGTCCTGAAGGCACTGGTAATTCCAAAACACTTGGGAGATTTATGAACTGCAGCAGGCAAGTTCTTCTGAGTATCCTTCAAAGAGCACACCAATTTATTAGCAAGCCATTGTGACTTTTTAAAAATTAAGGACAAAATAATAAGTTTTTTCATCCATCTACTAAGACAGAAATTGCATTTTCATCATCTCTTGCAATACTTTTAATGTCATTTTTTTTTACTGATCATAGCCTAGAAGTACATGGGCAGTTTCTTAGCAGGATTTATGAAATATTCAAATAGAATATCATAATCTGTATAAAAATCTGTTCTCCTGCTTTGATAACTTTTTTTTTTTTTCTTGGATGTATGCATGCTACTGTTGCTGGGCCCAATCCCAACCCTCTTTTCTACCAGTTTGAGAATTTTGTCCTGTGTTCATATCTATTCCATCTGTTATCTGAGAACAGGCATTTTCTCCATTAGGCTCACTTACATGTAATACTGATACTTTGTCAACACTGAGCTACATTGCGCAGAGGAAGTCTCATGGAAACCCAGACCAACTGATTAGACTGATAATGCTTTAAGAGTATTTTCGTATGACTTAATTCTGTGATTATACCATGCCATCAACACCATCCTACTCACAAGCATGACCAAAAGAAATATTAATTATTTGTGACAAATATGTTTGATTTCTTTTCTGAAAGAGTGACCAGATAAAATAAATACTTTATCAAGAATAGTTTCTGTTCAATTAGTTATTGAATATTTTCTTTAATAATTAATTAGGAAATAAGGTGAATCCTGGCTCTGTGAAGTAAATAGGAGTTAGAATCATAGAATCCTAGAATAGTTTGGGTTGGAAAGGAACTTAAGATCATCTAGTTCCAACCCCCCTGACATGGGCAGGGACACCTCACACTAAACCATGTCACTCAAGGCTATGTCCAAACTGGATTTGAACACCCCTAGGAGGGAGCATTCACAGCTTCCCTGGGCAATCCATTCCAGTGCCTCACCACCCTTGCAGTAAAGAACTTCCTCCTCGTATCCAATCTAAACTTCCCCTCTTTAAGTCTGAACCCATTACCCCTTGTCCTATCACTACAATTTCTAATGAAGAGTCCCTCCCCAGGGTTCCTTTAGCCCCCCTTCAGATACTGGAAGGCTGCTATGAGGTCTCCACACAGCCTTCTCTTTTCCAGGCTGAACAGCCCAACTTTCTCTGCCTGTATTCATGCGGGAGGTGCTCCAGGCCCCTGATCATCCTCGTGGCCCTCCTCTGGACTTGTTCCAACAGTTCCATGTCCTTTTTGTGTTGAGGACACCAGAA
>JAOEHY010025907.1:3670-19200 GCA_025447955.1 Psilopsiagon aurifrons
GGGGAAGTTTAGATTGGATATGAGGAAGAAGTTCTTTAGTGTAAGGGTGGTGAGGCACTGGAATGGGTTGCCCAGGGGAAGTTGTGAATGCTCCATCCCTGAAGGTGTCCCATGGCCAGGCTGGACATAGCCTTGGGTGATATGGTTTAGTCGGGGGCGTCTCTGCCCATGGCAGGGGGGCGCTGGAACTAGATAATATTAAGGTCCTTTCCAACCCTCACTATTCTGTGATTCTATGATTTAGATACCATGTAACACATAATACTATGTAAGTGCAAAACCTTAAAAAGCTGTCATAAAAGTTACATGTGCTGTAAAATTGTAATAATATACATTAAAAAAAAAGAATTTTCAAGTGTCTGGGTTTTTTGAAACCACATGCCATGAATTCAAAAATGCTAATTAAACAAATTAAACCAGAACACTTCAGGAATGTTCTGAAAGCAGGCATATAAACTACTAATCAAATGTAACGAAAGAGTTTAAATACCTTGAGCTTACTGGTTTGCACATTTTCTTTACCATATTAAGTCTTTTTATCCAAAGGATTAGAATCTTTTGGATACACAGACCCAAAAATAAGAAAGGAGTTGGTTTTGCTGACTTGAGAAACCATTCACTAGCAAAAGTGATGCACCATAAACTGTGTTGTGGGAAATAAAGAAATAACAGCATTTTCTTCTCAACCTCAAACTTATTAAATAGTTCGTTGAAACTACTGGGGTATGTAAAAGAATTGCTGTCACTTCAGAGCAGACAGTGAACCAGAAATTACATGTTTTTCTCAAATGAAATTCACAACTAATGAATCAATTCCTACTAAAACAACCCAGTTCTGCATTTCAGAGATCAGGGAACTCCATAGGGTAAATTCAGTCAGTCATTCACATCAGTGGTATATGAGCTCACTGGTCCAGGGCAGCTGAGTATGAGTGAGATTCTCACTCTCTGATGTAAGTACAGAAGCTATACTTCCCTGTTCTTCTGTAGCCCACAAGGACAAGGAAGCTGTACACACTGAGCTTCATTCTGAAGCCAAGTTTTCTGTGGACAACCTTGTCTAACCTTCCAGGGTTTCCTATGCATGGAGGCAGCAGAGAGAGGCAGTGGTGTGCCAGAGACAGGCAGCAGGGGTTGCAGGGCTGCTGATGACTTCCCAAAGACAAGGACAGCAACACCCAGGGAAATTCCACTAGCAGCAGAAAGGGATGGGAAGAGCATGGCACAGGACTGGCCACAGAAGTGCCTTAGAGCCTTCAGAGTAAAACAAGCATCTTGAAATCACTGTACCTATTGCCTAATTATAGTCCCTGTTGGTGAAGTGACTGCCTTATCCACACGTCACATGGGAGATTTAACCCTTGCTTGAGCTACATACACACACACGAATGAGCAGCACAAATCTATCATAAGGCAAGGTGCAACAGTCCTGCTGCACTCTAGGATGCCTTAATTTTCCTGAAAGAGAGCCAAAATGTTTTGCACCATCAGCACTGTCGAAGGTTGTGAGTATGTTCACTTAAGGGCCAGACCCTCAGGTGCCTTTTAGTTTTAGATAACTAAAATCCTTTTCAAATAGCTTCATTAAAAAGGAAGGGAAAGACAGCTCTAGGAATAGCAGAACTGTATTAATTTTTTTTTCATATACATAAATTATTTTGCTGTGCTTTCCGGTAAGTGACAGGAGAACCCAGCATATCAGACATTTTCCAAACCTCGTGAGTCAAAAGCTATAGATTCTACCTTAGCAGAAGTCACAAAGCATTACTCCACTGATAGATCCTGGTATGTTATTTAAACAATACTATACTCATAGTGCACAACCAAATCTCTTCAGCACTGTAGCAAGGTCAACTTGGTTAGTTGAGGTTCTGTTTTTAAATGACTTTTATAAAAATTTCAGCCCCAGGGCTTTTAATTTCCTTGGTATATCTACCATACTTCTCATATTTTGGTATTAAAGCACCCTGGAGTAATTTCATAAAAGTAATTTTTGTGTGTTCCAAAGTAGATTGCCCAAGAAGATATAATTTACAATACTCATCTATTAATAGAACTGGTATAGCCAGAAAATTGGTGTGATAATACTTTTCTGTTAAAATGATACCAGTTCAACAGCCTGAGTAATTTTTAGGTTTTTAAGGTGAATGTTTATTTTTGCAGAGGTGGCCTGAGAGTTTGCTTGCTGCTTGAGTCTTTTGTTCAGTGCATTTTGAGTCCTAACGGCCATGGGAGGTAGGTGTGAGAGACAATTTCCAAAATCAACCTTCAACTCTCGGGGGAGAAGGTGAGAACCCTGCTCATTTAAGACAAGAGTCTATCCAGATAACGCGTTTCCTTTGATGACACTGATGGTATGATGTGGGTGACTATGATGAGGAGATGATAGCCATGATTGTAGAATCAGCAACTTAGGAGAACTTCCATCCTGCTTTGCTAAAAGTGTGATAAATGGCACTGCAATGAATTTTGCCCTTTGAAGGTCAGTGTCCCTAGTGCACATGAAACAAATCCTTGCCATTCATGGTTTACAAGAAACATATTAACGTTCATGAATGTTTCAGCTTTGATCATGTGATGAACTTGGTCAACAAAAATACCAACTCCCTACCTTCTGGGAGTTACTTACTTCACCAAGCAAATCAGTCTGTTTCTACATGAGCATAAACCTCCAAGACTTCTGTGAACATGGTGACCTGGGGCAGTGGAAGGCATGTGCAGGACAGCGTCATTTAAGCTCCGTTTAGAGAAGTCTGATCAACTTGATGCTGAAACCAGATGCTGAAGCGGGTAAGCTACTTACACAAGGGCTGCTTATGTTGCTGAATCTGGTCTAGTATAGAACTATGCAGTTTTTTAGAGCTCCACAGCACACAAGGCTCAAAGGTCAGCCTGAGGGAACTGTGTTGCAGAACTAAGAACTCCAAAGAAACTCTCAGTCCTATACAGGATTAAGCTCATTAAAATAACACCCAGTCCTAAATGAGCCACAGCTTTACTTATTCTCTGTTGTGGCTCCTGAAATTCAGCGTATGATTCCCTCACACAACATCAGCAAGAAGCCACAGATCGAAAGCAGTGGCCATCATGTTTGCAAAAGGTGCTCTTAACAGTCTGCAGTTTCTGTCCCAGAAGTGCTGCAGCTACCGGTTTAACCACCCAGAGGCGTCTCTGAGCCAGAGGTTCAAGTAACCTTCTCAGAAATGGAGCTAAAGACTAGTCACTTCAAAAGAAATCAAAAACCAACAAACCAAAACTGACTGTACAACAGCTTTGGTTGAGCCTCTGTCTCCCTCAGTTACATGGTATCTGCCACTGCAAAGCCATACAACACTAGTGTATAATTAGAGGAACGGAAAGGTAGGTCTTGCTATCAGTTCTCCTGTGAGATCTCAGGCTTATCACACAGTTCCTCTGCTAACCCTGAGGCTTACTGCTCAAGTATTTTCCAAATCTTAAATAAGTAATATATCAAATACTAAATATCTGTAGGCAATCCCCAGATATCTCCTCGAAGCCTGTAAAAGCGTATGCGTTTAAGTACACAGCCAAAACGTAACTCTGTGAATCTCAGTACTAAACAACTTGCTTAGCACCTAACCCTGCACTTTGGAAGATCAACTGCCATTACACTGCAGCTTTTGATTTCCAGAGAAGCCTGTGATCTTGGAATGGCTGCCTCTTGGTGGTAAGAGGAACAACAGCAGCTGGACATGAAGAAAGACATTTAGGGAAAAGTTCTGTTAGAGCTGTTTTGAGCAGCACAAAACCCTGGAATTAATAAGGGAATCTAGAAATTTTACAGAAGTGTTCTGCTAAGGCAGAAATTATTTCAGCCACCTAAGGAACCCTGCTTTGTGCATAAAACACCATTAAAGAATCTTGTCCCGGTTTGATAACTGCACTTTGCCCGCATATAGACTGTAGAAAATCAAGGGGTGTATAGTCTAAGATACAACAACAATGCAGACCACCTAGCCAAAATAAGAGTACACAATTGATCAGTAAGGAAGACTTTTTTTTTTCCTGTATACAAAGGAGGCTACAAGAGCAGCAGTTAACAGCAGGGGAGGAGAGCTGCATCATTCATGGTACAAACAGAATATCCAGTTGCCATTATAAGGAGATATGCTTTTGTCTTCTACATAGGTTGTCAGCAGTGTTTGCTATGAGTGGATGAAGCACAAAAAATAACAGCAGCACCACTGCAGAACGATTCAAATCACAGCTCACAGCAGCTTGTAAATAAGTGGTAACCATGCACACACGGCAATACTTGATACCACTCCTAAGAGTGAGAAATGTGGTGTCACTGGCACTCACTAGATATACTCTTAAGTAATGTCATGTCAGAAATCCAAAGCGTATGATGGTCAAACAATGCAGGAAGAAGATCCGGCATCCTTTGTGGTGCACATGACAAAGCTGATGTTACTGTACTGGAACAAATAGCAGTCTTCTATCCATTCTTCTTGAGGTTTTCTGAGGTAGCAAGACCACCAGTTTATGTAAAATCATGAACTACAACAGGCAGTCCACGGTAGCACCATGCTGTTCTTGGATGAACATGTATTCTTAGTGTAACAAAAGGTTGATGAGAAAAATAATCCAAAGCTTCTGATGTGTACAGTGAAAAACAAAGGGTGTCTTCCATGGAGCTTGGAATTTTTGTTATCTTGATATGACTGATAAATGCCATGCAAAATATTGTTTACCTAGGCTCTAGTCAGCAGGGAGAGATGACCAGGATACCTTGGCACTGCTGTGTAAGTCTGTGACCTGATGCAAGTGCAACTGTCTGCGAGTGCATGGAAAAAGGCAGCTGAAGTAATTCGAGTCTAGTGAGAAGGCCAGTGCGAAATATGGCAGGAGGGCAATAGGTAAGTCTTCTTGCAATGGCCTCTGAAACGGTCCCTGGGGAATGAGCATGCAGGAGGAGAAGAGCACTCTGATACTCCTTAGCTGCTGCCAGCCTACCTGCCATGTAATCTGATGGTGTATTAATACATCAGCCTCTCCAAAAGTACCAATACGTCAGCATTATGTACAAAATGCTTCAGCAGGTCCTAAACCAAAGGAAAGTTAAAGATGAAGCTGATCCAAATAAACTGAGGTCTGAGAGCATTGCTCAGCCCTATGATGCCAAAAAACTTTGCTCTGAAAGACCCTAATTCCTACAGTTAACTTACAATCGCCATTCTTGACACCCAGAGGCAAATAAAATGAAGCCATGAGAAGGCCATAAAAGCTGGCTTTGGGCCTCACCCTTTTTATTTTATTAAGAAATATAAAGAGTTTCTGTGGGTGTAAAGTAAAAGAGCCACTATTTCCACTGTACATGTAAAAATACATCATCAAATACAGCTTTCTCCGCTGTTTCTGTTGCATCTTTGGTGTATCATCAGTGCACAGATGATTAGGGCTTCTACTGTACACAAGGCATTATGAAGCCATTAAGGTAAGTAACTGGAACATTCAGTGTCACTAGATTTTGCAGCCTGCATTGCCTACTTCTTATTTAATTGCCTGTCTCACACTTTGTTTTTATATCTAGAGACAGAAAAAGTCACTTTTCATTTCCGCTGTAAAAACTAAAAAGAAAAAAAGTAAAAAAAATAATTCTCCTCTTCCACTGCTGAAGAGCCAAAGCTGATACCCATGCTTCTTTCAGTTTCCTGTTACTTTTATCACTGTTTCCATTCTAAGGTATATTTTGCTGACTATACAAATATTGTATTCTCTTAGGTATTAATCTGCAGCATTTAATAATATTAGGTATATAATAGTGACTACTTGACAAAACATTGTTAAGTTTCTCATCATCTCTACCACCTCCTTTTCTGACTGTTACAGCATATTGGTTCTAACATTTCAGCACAGAAGAAAATGATGAACCAGCGGTGATGTTTAACTACACAAGAGTGGAAGCTTTTCACATTTTTGGATTGTGAAAAGCTTGAGTTTGTGCACCCAGACTCTATTACAGTCTGATTTCCAGTTACTGCAGCTGAATTGTGAAGTTTTAATGCCCCTCAGTAGCCTGCATATATTCCTTCAAGAACTTCCAGGTTATTTCCCCTGGAGTCATGTGAACGCATTTTATTACATAAATGAGGTATTCCATACAATTCCACAGTACTTCATTTGCGATGCACAAAGTCTCCTTCCTTCTCCCTGTATGATTTTGATGCTTTTGTCATATTCTTATTTAATTTGAAGCTTTACTGTTAGGTGATACCATTGTTGAACCTAAAAGGTCGCTACATCCTCTGTTCAGGCAGAGCTAAGTTCAATGACTTGTCATCAAAGAGGTCTTCTCATGCTGTGTCATCCTGACTTCATGCATTCATGTTTGCACTGTAGTCCACTATTCCACACGCACATTAATGACTAAAAGGCTTTGTGATGAACATCTTTGCAGCCTAAGAGTCTCCAAATCCATTTAGGAGCCCAGGAGCATTACTGTGCATTTTCTTTCCATGTGAACCACATTTAGCAGCATTTCCCCAGCACCTTTCCTGTCAGATTTTCTGCACTAAAACACCTAAAACCTATCTTAAAAACAGTTCTGAAAGACAAATTCATCAGGTGTACTAATAATGGGATTTTATATTTTGCAAAACAGTCCCTTTTCCAAAACAGGAAACGATTTAACAGTTTAAAAAATATTATTGCAGGAAATTTCAACTGCTTAACATTTAAAGGCACGTCTATTAGCGCAGACAAGAAAATTTTAGAAAGCAATCTTTAAAAAAAAAAAAGTCACATTTTATTTTGTAATCTCTTCTTCCTAAGATTAATACATAAGCAATGCTCTCTTCTTCATAGAAATATCAGAGAACAGTTTACAACACCACTGCTCAATGCAGTGACTGTGAAGTGATGTCAAAAAAACTATTAATTTGGTCTGTGTGAAAGAATTTGACAAGTTGAGCTGGTCAGTTAGATATGAGACTGTTCATTTTTCAGGATGTTAGTAATCAGCAGTTCTGAAAAAACAAATGCCACAATCGCAGCCTGAGGGGGTTGTTAAAAGTTAGTGTCTTTTTAACAAATATTCAGGTAAGGCCTTTAAAGATTGATAACTGTACCAACAACCCTGTACAGCATTAAAGAAGCCTATGAAGACCATCCAAAAATGTAAATACAGGTAAGTTGTGGAAAAATCCTTTTAGATACTGAAATGCTTTCCTCATAGAAGAGAAAGCTCATTTTGTTAATTAGAAACATTGCATAAATATAACTTTCTAATAACACTGACTCAATCATATGCCTCATTCCATGCATTAACTCAGTTTTCCAGAGTATCTTTATCCCTTTTACCCCATGTATTAACCAGAGCTACAGTGATGAGCCAAAACTTCATTTTTAGTATGCATGTTTAATTCAATTCAATTTCATCATTTCCTCCCTCTCCTGTTTGCTTCAAGCAGCTGTGACATCCTGTTAGCACTCTAGCCTGGGAGGTCTCTAAAAACCAAGTTTTCTGTGTCAGAAACTAAACCCACTACTCTAATTTGTTCTTTAGCTGCAAGGATACTAACTGCCAATGACTAGCAATTAGAATACCAGAATACAACTTGTAAGGCAAGCATGTTTGTGATCTCTGCAGACAGCATCAACATCTTAGTCAATACCTATGTTTGTTTAATAACTCTAATAAGTACAAAACTAAGAACTTCCGTATAAGGTCGGACTGAAAGTCCATTTAGCTCAACATGTATATTCTAATGGAAATTAGTAGTGAATGCTTAGGAAATGGCATCTGTAGAGGAGGTGCTGCCCTTGCTCTACTCTCCTGGCATCTGGAGATTAGCACCTCAAAGATTCTTTTTGTGCTTAAAGGGATCTAACCTCCAAGAAGCTCCTTTACTGTTCCTTGAAACCATATACAGTTTTGGCTTCTACAACATCTCATGGCAGTAAGTTACAAGATTTCAACAGTGTGAAGAAGTACTTCTTTTGTCTCAGTTATGTGTCTAATAATTTCATTTGCTGCATAAGTCTTTTCTTGTGCAATGAAAAATAGTATTCATCACTGAATTAACTAATCATCCCCATTTGTCTTTTCCATAGCATCCATATCTCTCCTGATCACTTCTTCTGGAGCCAGAAGGCTGTCCTAAGGTGTTTTTTCACTGACAGCCATTCCATACTGTGCAAGACCCCGCTGTCTCTTCTCGGCATTACTTCTGTGTTCTCCTTGAGATGGGTGCAGTATTACAAACGTGGAACCACAACAGCGCTCCCAGTGACACAAAGATGATCCTCTTCTGTTTCATTCTCAGTTGTTTCTTTAATAACACACAAAATTCTGTTTGCCTTGGGTTTACCTCCATTACACAGTAGTCAGGTCGCAGGGATGAGACATCTTTTAGGAGCCTGAATATTTTCTGGCTTAGTTGCATCTGGAGGGAGTGTGGTCACTGCTCTACAAGACAGTTCAGTGATGCAAACAGAGGTGTGGTAAATGGGGATCACAGGGAGATTCACTTCAAAAGCAGGCACCTGATCCAAATTTAAATACTAATGTGGACACACCCAAAAACTTTCCACAGTGATTCCAAAATCTCTCCTTCTTCAGGGCTCATTGTTATGCATGTATAGTCAGGATTATTTTTCCTTTATTATTGAATTCCTTTATTTATTGAATTTCAGCTGCTGTCATCTAGCTCTTCACTGTCAACCTTTTCCTTGACAATGCTAACAATAATCCAGAAGTTATCAGCAGTAAGTGTAATTATTTTTCAGACAATTAATGATTCTGCTGTACAGCACAAGTCCCAGAACTGATGTTTGAAAACTCTTATCATGGCCTCCCTTCATTCCTTCCTTTCTGTGAACCAGGTAGTCTAAGAGATGACTAGTCCTTCTGGACCACAGCTTTGGTTCATTAGCAGCTGCTCCTGTGGGATCTTACAAGAAGGGTTTTTGAAAATCCATTTACACCAGCCAGAGCTACTCTCATCCAGATATCAAGAGTTCTGTGAGATGTGCCTTTCCTCTAAAGGAAATTTTTTCCTCTAAAATTAATGTTAACTCTTCTCCAAATGAACACATGCTCACATCTATCTACTGATTCTGTTTACAGGTACTACTAATTTGTGTGCCACAGAGCTCAGACTTAGGGGTATGTAGTCCCTTGTATCCCTTCTTAATCCACTGGGTGCTGAGCACACACAAGCGCTTACATTATTCTAAGATGATTTAACATAAACCCCGTAAAATCTAACTAAATGCAGTGAAGTGCCTTATGGAGGAAAATACTCTCCTTGTTCCTGTTTCGTCCCTCTGAATGAATGGGCTGCAAGTTTTGTGGGTAGTCTCTGAGAAATCTAGCAAACCCAAGCAGGGTAACTTCTATTTTCAAAGAAAGTGTCCTTTTGACGTATGTATTCAGCGCTGGTTTTGTTTTAGCGTTTCGTTATAGTCTACTGATCATGCTGCTACCCTTTACAATTTTGAGAGTGTCAACCTATTTCCACTTCTTTGGTGAGCCACCAAGAATAGTAACTTTTTCCTACACAGGTCAATCATATCAACTTCTTGCAAAAGCTTCTAGAGACCTATTAGATTTGCAACAACATTTTATGTTATGACTCATAATGAGGTAGTATTGAAATTCTTTCAGAATCTACATTTTCTTTGTGTGACAGAAAAAATCAGATTGAAGTGGATTCCCCTTCAGCTTTGTAAGATTACCAGTCTAAAGTTTTGATAATAAACACAGAATGAGACATTGCTATTCAACAGGCAAAAAGGATGATTTTCCTCTTGTCAAAACCAGAACGTTCTTATTTGCATGAATGCAAAGCAAGACAGCATTAACATACCCCACGACTAGTGGCCCTACATTCCAAATATTTCACTTTGAATTGTTTGATACACTATATTGTTCTAAGAGTTTCAACAGGAAACAGTTAACTGTTTACTTAATCTTTTCTTGCCAGTGTCCAGATGCCACTGTCATAAAATGCACTGCAGATATTGTCAGAAAAATACATGAGAAGGGAGGAACAACACTGATGAAAACATACAGAGCATATAGGACTGCTGAAAGTCAAACGAACAGACAAAAAAATGATGGACAACATAGCTAGCCATCACAATTACTCCCTTGGTTAAAAACGAAACAAAACCAAACCAAACAAAAAAACCCTAACCGATTTCTTTTAATATTAGACCACATTTAAATTTTGCCATTATTTGAACTGTCTCAGCTCTTTTAACTTACACCAAAAAATTACTGAACAGTGAGTTTACTGCTGGATTTTAATTTTGAATCCAAGACCAGCCCAAAGTAAAGCACTAGACATTTGTCATTCAGAAAGTGTTACAAAAATTCTTGTCATTTTAATCTTCAGACAGGTATGAACACTGAACCTGGACAACAAAGGGAAGCATGTTCAGTTCAGCGTCTCTCGCGGTGAGAATGTCTTCACTGCAAATGTTCAGGCTTTTTTGAGTGGTACACAGTATGTTTTCAGTAGCCATTCCAAGCAGGAATATGCTTATGACATATATTTTGAGATAAATTATACTTGATTCAGATAAAACACTTCATCAGGATTGTAAAAGAACTGTAACATGCATAAGAAATCAATTGGTTTTCAGTACCCCAAAATATGCCCAGTAGTTTAGAGTGTAATGAGGAAGTTGGAATTGTGGTAACAGAATGACGTTGTAGGTAAACAAGACAGTCATTATGTGCATTGTAATGTTCCATATGCGACTCAACATTGGAATTTCTTAGTAAGATAATGAATATTGCCAGAGTTATCCAATTGCACTTTTGAAACTTTCTCAGGGTCTTTAATTCAGGCAATTTCAACACCCAGGCAGAGGAGACTCAGGTTAACTCTGTTACTGGCTTTATACCTCAGTTTAACCTATTGTCCAGATAACTGCACAGTTTATTATTCTTCTTGCCCAGAACACTGCATATCACACCTAAACTGGAATACAGTCCTGAAAACTTTCATCAGGCAACATGATTTCTGCTGACTGAGAGTAACACTGCTCACGGGTTACTGCATTTTGAGGACAGCTGTCTACTAAATATGGATTCTGACAACAAATCAATGACAACAAATAGATAAATAGCTGAATTTTTGAAATAGTTGTTAGTAAAGCTCTTCCATTAAAAGAAAACTAACGTGTTAATTACAGACGACCAGGTGCTTAGTGGGCAGCAACAAGCCTGGTAGTACTGAAATCAGCATCACAGCCATAGATTGCTGTTCTACAGAAGCAGGTGCTTGACTCTGTTCTATGTTCCCCAGATACTACTTCAACAGCAGACTGTTTTCTGCTTGTGAAATCAGTCTTGCCCCTTCACCATGGAACCGTTATAGCAATACAGGTTGATTTAACATGAGAAATAATACCATTTACTTAAATATACCATCTTGCAAGTCACCTCTGTCTTAGAAGATAGATGGGTGAAGTATTTCAGAAATAGATTTCTGCTTTCCAGTTCAATAAGCAGGTTTAAGTATACATCTTTCCTAAAAAGTAGCTCCAAGACAGAAAGCCACAATGCTCAACAACTTGCATTTCCTCCCTTCATGAAATAGGAATTCCTTTCTAAACTCTGCACTTGCAAATCAAACATAGCTCAGTTGTGTTCTCTCCCATCTATGTGTTTCCACATGTAACAGGGATTCAGCAGGCCAAAGAGTGCATTATTATCTTCAAGTTTTGACTTTGCTGGTACCGGAGTGCAGGTACGAAAGGGAGATGTTGGAACTCATCTGGAAATACACTCTTTCTAGTGGATCACATGAGCCAAAATAAACTGCAGCTCATTCTTACATAGCTGCATAAACAGACTAAGATTTAATTGGAACCTGCCACCATGGTGGACAAGTCTTCTATCCACGGGTTCGTATCATTTCAGTGAGAAGATGACACTTTTTAAAACATCACTTTTCATCAAAGAGCAACACTTTAATGCAAAAACTGCTGAGTTTTAAAGATGATTTTATTATTGTGATCCAAAAATACACGAGACATTCCCCTTCACAGATTTAGTTATAATCTGTAGATCATTTACCTAAGGTGGTGCAATATAATCTGACCCAATGTTAAAATAAGACTTAAAATTACAACATCATCGTCCCTGAATGTCTAATTGTGCTCATTGTATATAAAGCCCCAAAATATTAAATAAGAAAAGCATCGGTTTCATGAGCACCTCTGTGTTACTGATACAGATTCATATATTCATCAATAAAGTGGAGTTTTATTGCAGTAAATGGGATGCTCTGTGCTAGAAAAAATAAAGTCAGATGCACTGTTCATGTTGAATTTTTTTTCCCTTCCAAAGCATCTCATAACTTTTACTACCAGAGTGTTTGTGAGAGAACTACTTGGGTTCAGGTAATGTGAGAACTAAATTATACATGGAAAATACAAATATTATTTCAAATTACTGACAACAACTTTAATGTGAATCAACAAACTTGGTATTTATAAGTAAATATATTACCCCTTCTGTTTGTTACCAGAATGAATGAGAATTTCCTATTAGTGCATTCAACAATGTATTTGAATTATAAATCAAATCAGGACTGCCTTCCTGAAGGCTACTCTGTTACTCCCAAAAGGCCCTTTTGTCAATCCCTTATTTTCAGTTTGTTATTTCTAAGGAATATGCACCATAGTTCTTTAATATTTAATGGGTTACCTCTTATGAGAAAACTTCCATGACTCTCACCCACTCAGAAAAGCTTGAAGTCATAAGCACATGGAAGTTAAGCAAAGCCAAACTAGTATTTTCTATAGCCTGAAAAATTACACTAAAATATACACAGCATTCCTTACTGTTAATTTTAAGAAAAAAAAAACAACACTGCTTAAAAACAAAGCTTCAAAACTAACACCTACCTTCTATCACATAATGGAAGCAATTATCTTTGGATGTAAAGTTTCTTGGTTCTCATACACGCATCTAGAACTGACTACCAGTAAACACAGAATTCACAATGGGTGTTCTTTTGCTTCTAGAATAAATTGCTACCTGTTTCACAGCCCTAAAAGAAATATTCTAGGAGGCTTTTTCAAATTGTTAGAAGCCATTTCTAACTAGAAAAAGGCACACAGTAAACCAAACACTGAGTCTGGTATTTTGAGATCTTGTTTTGCTTCAACGTAAAGATATTAACTGAATGTATCTTTTAAGTTTAAAAGGCTGAAAAGCCTTTTAAAATAACAGAGCAGTAGAAAATAAATGAACTGACAGGATAAATATGCACATCAATTTCCAAAACTTAAAATGTTATACTTAAGTTTCATCTTGAGTGCCACCAAAACAGGAGAAGTTAGTAGAGGTAATACACACTGCGTTTTTTTAAGGTGCTTTACCATGACACCCAGCTCATGACTGGCTTTAAAAAATAAATTTGCAGTACTAAACACTCCAAATTGCAGAGCTAATTATTGTCTTTTTTGCTGAAGTTTAGTAAGAATCCTTGAAGGACTCAGATATTACCAATGCAGTTGAAGGGCAGTTGAAGGGGAGTGTAGCACACCCTTGGAATACCACGTAAGTCCCAAATTATTTACACCAACAGCCCCAAATTATTTATATTATACCAAGAGATTCATATTATTTCAAGCTAAAATCCTGGAACTGTTTTAATGGTCATCCTGCCATCTGCATCATGTTTTACTTCTTCAAGAGGAGAGAAAAGAGAGACATATCCAAGCAAGCAAGCAAGGTATCAGCTCTGAAGGCACAACACACTTTTATCTCATGTGCTAACTGGTGTGGGACATCATACCCACCTGGAAGAGCTTCTTTCTACCAAGTTCCTTTCATGCAGTCAGTTTTCTGGGGTGCAAAGGAGCAGGGAGGCAAAGCTGAGTCATTTTTTAAATGAAGCTACTATCATCTACACACTTGCCACCTAATACGCATGCAAAATCTTCAGCGTTCTAGATATTTCTTCTGTCCTCTGTCATCAGTGTAAATGCAAACCGTAGACTGATTGATAAGCAAAGCCTTGCACATGCCTCTTCCCACAAGTCCAACATGTAGATGCAGATTTTACACCATAACCAGCTGAGAAAGACATATTCCAAAAACCTCACACAACAAATGAATAGCCATACCTCTTTCACTTACCTGTCCTGGTGGATACAATCCTTCCGCATTATACAATAATAAGCAAAAGTAGCTCAAATGGAGTAACAAAGAAAGGAAGTGTGATTCAGAGGCTTTGAACTACAGCGCTAAAAATTCATATTCTTCCATTCAAATGCCTGCAGTGTCTGGGCCTAAAAACTGAATGCAAAGTGGGCTGAACGAATGCTCTCCCTCAGAAACCCTGTATGCCCGGTTACTACTTGAGTATTGTCACTTCCATACCATGCAGTAGTGCACTCAATGCACAGCCCACATCCAAGTGTCAAACATCCAGTCTTAAAATAACACAAAGATCATAGAAAAAGCAGAATTTTCTAATGATTAGTGAACCAGCAGGGCTACCATTAGCCTGAGAGGTACTCATTTTACTTCTTTCTAGAACTAATCACAATATCTAAAAAAACCCCTAGACAATACCAGGTGAAGATACTCAACACAAAACTGTATCATTAACATTTCCGGGTCAAAGTTATTTTTCATAGAGCTCCCATCACCTACTGTGGAGTCACAACAGCAATACAGCTGACATGCAGTATCTTTAAAATGCAAAGTAGTATGACAGATACTGCAAAATGGTGGAGAAAAGGTCAATAACATATTCAAATCATCATGTACTTCTGATAATTTAGCACCACACAGGAAAGTGTAAGCACTGTTCAAAGTAACTGTGCGTCCCACACAGCAAAATACAGTCCTAATAGAGCAATCTCATTGCTTAACTATGACCTTTGTTAAAGACTTTGAAATACCATGACAAAGTAACCACTGTCTCTGCAAAATCTGCCAGATCTTCCACTTCTTGCACTTAAGACCCTACAACTGATCATCAAATGGAGACTAAATCCAGCCATGTCCAACCAACTGCAGCAGCAGTTCCACACCCAAGCACACCCTGATGGCTGAGCAGTGCCTAATCCTCGGCACACAGTTCCAACCAGACAGAGATAGTTTCTGTCCTAGCCCTCAAACTGTGTGCTCCGGATGACCACACCACAAACGGCTGTTTCTGCAGGAACCATGGAGCCTGAGGAGCTGCTCCACATCGACAGCCGTTGGATGCCCAGTCATATTTGGGCTTTTCAAATGGCAGACTTCCATCCCGGTTCTACTTAAGCTTCCACTTACTAGAGCTGCATATTTAAACACCAGGGTCGTCTGTCTTGTTTTTAATCTCTACTTTCTCCTTTCTCTTCCCTGCTACGGCAAGAGCAGCTTCACTTGTTCTCAGTTTGGGCATTAGAACTGGGTGCCCGAGGTCAAAATTCGGCTGTGTCTCACGACTGCCTACCAGCTCCTTCTCCAGCCCCTTCCTCCGACTGGACCCCGATGCGCCGCCTCGCTCCCCGCGGGGCACCGCACGCCGGGCTGCGGGGGGCCGGCA
>JAOEHY010025908.1:0-18924 GCA_025447955.1 Psilopsiagon aurifrons
GAAGAAATTCTTCACTGTAAGGGTGGTGAGGCACTGGAATGGGTTGCCCAGGGAAGTTGTGAATGCTCCATCGCTGTTGGTGTTCAAGGCCACGTTGGACATAGCCTTGGGTGTTATGGTTTAGTGGGAGGTGTCCCTGCCCATGGCAGGGGGTTTGGAACTTGATGATCTTAAGGTCCTTTTCCAGCCCTAACCGTTCTATGATTCTATGATTCTCGCTCGCTGCCTGTGCAGGGATAATGTCTGTGCTCTTCAGGAATGCTTCCACCCCGGGCAGAGCATCCTGCTGCAGTTCACTAACTTATCTTCCCTGTTGGTGCTGTGGTTGCTTACAGACCCTTCAGGGACATACACTCCAGTCTCCCTGAGTTAGTGGCACCCAAGCAGATTGATGATGAGGGCAGGATGTTTCTTGACAAAGGCTTTTCCTTTGATCAGCTCCTGACACTGTCATGTTGTGGTTTGGGTAATACCAAGATAGGATGTACAGCTGGGAGCTTGGACGATGCTTGTTTGTGAAAGCTGTGTGAAAGAGAAGGGAGTGGGACAAGCGGTCTTTAAGGCCTCAAACCTAGAGCCTCTTCCCTGCTGAACTTTGCAACTTTTGGGGAAAGTTTGACCTGCTGTATCAGGAATGGTCACTGTCTAGACCCCTAAACCCAGAGAGAAGAGATCATGGAAAGAAGGCTGCTGCTGGAACTGATCTGCAATTTGCATTTTGTGTTGAGGAAACTGAGCCCAGGACCAGCTTTAAGGTCCCTTCCAACCCAACCCATCCTATTATTCTATGATCCTATGATTCTGTGTGGCACTTGGAACATGGTTTAGTGGTGGAGTTGTCAATGCTGTGTTAATGGGTGAACTTAATAATCTTAAAGGTCTTTTACAAGCTAAAAGATTCTATGATTTTATGATTTCAGTCCTGACTAATTTTTACTTTAAAAAGCTATTGCTGTTACATTTTGTAGGATCTTTCTACAAGATTTGATTTTGTTACCTGGTAGTAATGTTTTCCTGTGTAAGGACTCAAGATGTCGATCTTCATGATCATACAGACATAGCAATGTTGTTACCCAGAGAATCAGAAGCAACAGCTTTACTGATTTTAGAATGAGAATTACTGCTGAAATGTGTGTAAGTCTTAATCCAAAGCTACTTTTAATGCTACTTTCATGATTTTAAAAAATTTCTTCAGCAGCCATACATGTAACTCAGGCAACAAGAACATGAACAGTCAAGCTCAGAACTCTGCTTCCTCTTTGAAGATTTAGGATTTAAAACCACTTAGCTTCTCTTGGGGAATTACAACTGGAAACGAAAAGAAAAATTTTTCACAATGAGAACAATCAGCCATTATGGAATTCACCACCTCCCTAGGAAGATTATTCCAATGTTGGACACTTAAGATTTGTCTGGATAGTGTGCTGGGACATCTAGTCTAGGTCGTGCTTTGCCTAGAAAAATTGGACCAGATGATCCTTGAGGTCCCTTCCAACCTGGTATTCTATTATTCTGTGATTCACTTGATCTTGCTTTATGCCACTTTAGACAGCCGGGTGCACAATGGGTCCTGAGCTGGTATTTCTTTTGAAGATTGCAGATCAGTTTATGAATACAAGTTAAGTTCTACAGCATCCCTATATGTATAGGTGAAGTACAGGTAATAGATAAGTAGTTTCTTGCCTGGTGCATGAAGACCAAACTCTGCTTTCGTTTCTACGCTTTGGATAGTATTGTATCTCCAGAAAGCGGAAAATCTGAAGCATTTTGGTCTGTTTCCCTAAGCTAGCCATTGTTGAGATAGATTTGCAGACTGGAGTGAACCTGTGGCAGAAATCTTGTCTTATCTCTTTCTTAACAGAGTACTGTTAGTATTGCATGACGGGTCTATCATGTCTCCATCCACATCCTCCTGCTTAGGGGATGTGGCAAGCAGAGCCCCTCTATTGTGAATACAGATACATGACTGTGTTAGAAAGCATGTTTTTATTCTGTGACAATTTAAAAATAGGTCAGCCCGTTTGCAAAATGAATTGTCAAGCATTAGAATAGGCCGCCCAGGGAAGTGATTGAGTGTGGAGAATAAGGCACGGACCCCGTTTCTGGTTAGAAAACGAAATCGTTTATTTCCCAAAGGTCCAGGGTTGATATAGGCTATCCAAAGTACCCGCGTGTATGAGCGGCTAATACAGTTGATTAGCTGACACCACCCACGTGGGTACTTTCGCTTCTTCATTGGTTGATATCTTGCTCACCAGTTGCCTTGATTGGATGCTTCTTTCTTCCTTCTTATCTTGCCGAGTTCTCCCTACAATACTCCCCAAAACTTTCCCAGCAGCATTCCTCTGCTATCTCAAAGTTCTCCCTGCAGCTGCTCTAGCTGAGAAATCCTTGCACAACAAGGTTCTTTACACCCACAGTTGAGTCACCATCCCTGGGGGAGTTTGAAAGACATGTAGATGTGGCACTCAGGGACGTGGTTTAGTGGTGGGCTTGGCAGTGCTAAGTGAACATTTGGACATTGATGATCTTAAAGGTCTTTTCCAACCTAAACAATTCTGATTCTATAAGAAATATGGTCTGATTTTATTTTATTTGTTATGGTTTTCAGAGAAAGTCCTAACTGTGTAAATACATCTTTTTATTTATTTATTTTTATTAATTAAATTACCCAGGTTGCTTTTAATAGCTGGCTTCAGGTATACTTCACCATATTGTAACATCAGAGGTGGTCTGGTATCAGTCATTTGTACTGAGATGTTTGATGAACTATGTAAGTGCTGTTGAGATCTGGAACCATGATCTACATAAAATACCTGACAAAGGCAGCTATTAAAGAGATGTAAATTCATTGTCTTGGTTTCATCCAAAAAAGAAATTGCCCCTCTGTGCAAGTTATTTGGAGAAATATGTGCTGCTTGCCTTTCCTGATGCTACATTGTTCCTTTCTGCTGACTTAAAAGCTTAAAAAATAAGATGACATTAAAAATGTGTATGTATATATATATCTTTGGTTGGGTTTGGTTCCCCATTATTAAGTGCCAAGCTTTTTAAAATTCTTAAGTTCATTCTTCCTGTTCACTGTGCAGAAAAAACACCATGAAATTATTGTTATGCTTTCCATACACTCATTAATTTTCTAGTTTTATTCTTTTAGAAGTAAAGTTGCTGTGGAATGAGAATGATGGGCAGCAAGACATTTGGGTGTGTGTATTTGGATAGGGTCAAGTTACTTAGATACCATATATTGCAAAGATTATATTCAGGGCTTGTATTAGGAAAGCTACTGCTGTACTAAACAGAGTGATTGTTACAGATGTGACTATAAAAATGCTCATGTTTAATTTATGATGTATAATGCTAGTGCTCTGTATTTAGAATGTGTTTAGAACTATACTCCTGACTGACAAAGTAACTGAGCTATTCAGCTTTGGTTTTCAGTAATATGGCCCAATTCCTACTTTCACAGTTAAAATCTCATGGTACTTCATGGGTTGTTTCTGTTTCTCAAAACCATGCACCTGGTACAAACATTTTATGAATTTATTTTTTTATTAAACTTATCATTTAAATACATTGGTATTTTCCTATATGTGACACTTTTAGCGCTGAATGACTAATATCCTGTAAAATAACAGAGCTAGAGAGAGCTTTTGAAATAAAAATGTTTTAATACTCCATGGTGCTTAGAGTTAATGCATGTCTCTTGCTTATATCTACTGCAAATATCGACACATACTGTTCATCTTTCTTTCATTGTTGTTTTTGTCTACGGCTATTTTATGCATGAGAAAGTTCTTGTTTTCTGCCCTGTACTTGGCCAGCTTTTTCTTTTTTTGTTACTTAGTCCTGTGTTCGCACTGATTGCTTTTTTTTGCATGCAAATTACAGAATATCATGTGAATGAGAAAGCTCTGAAAAAAAAGGAAAGATAACACTGAGTTCCAGTTGTCTTCTGTTTGTGCATAAGTGTGTAAAATGTATGACATGGAAATATTTTTAGAATGGCCTTTGACTTTCCTTCTGGTGTATTTTTTTTATTAGGAAAGGAATGGGTATTTTTCCCATTGGAAATATATGATGAATCTGTTACCACTTGCTAATAATACAGGTGCTGAGCATGAAAGACTTTTGTCTTGCCATCATTTATGGAAATAAGGAATTATGATATTACGTATTTTGCTGAAGCTAAAACTTCAATCCTGTATTCAATGCAACTTGTATACTGTGCATGAAACCCTGGCCCTATTGAAATCAATGGCAAAAATCATTGTCTTCAATTGGTCTAGGATTTCACTCGTGTTTCTACTTCACCTGTGGATTTTCATGTTTCTTTACAAATATCTCAGCAGGTAGTCAAAGGTTACAAGAGAATCTACAATTCTGTTTAAAAGAGAATGAAATGAATGTGGAAAAAACCCAAAAAACCAGAAAAGATAAACCCATGCTTATCTTTGTAAATTATAAGCGTAAGTGGTTCAACTTACAAATGTGAATTAGCTTTTCACAGAAAATACTGTTTTAACCAACTGTCAAGACATTTATTAGCTACCTTATTGCATCAAACGCAAGAGGTAATTTGGCAGTTCTTGTCTCCACTATTCCTAATAACAAGAACAAAAAACAATTAAATTAAGTGGATAAATATAGTTTATGGTGGGTATGCTTTTAGTAAACAAGCTTTGATTCTTCATTTAAAAACAATAAAGCACTGGGCAGTCTTTGATTCTTGTGCTAGATGTTTCTAATAGCCATACCCCCTAGGGAAGGTTTTGCTGTAACGTCTGAAAAACATAATGAAAATTTGCTTGTTGGAAACTAAGATTTCCATCCCTGCAAATGTTTTTCTTGAAACATCCATGAGAATTTAATATTCACTGTTTTTTTCTTCAGTCTTGTATATTCTTGAATTGTCTTTTTTCCTCCATTTTCTCCGTTCTCAATCCTAGGTCCCCTTACAAAGAAACAGACAGATGATTTAGGTGATAATGACGGTGCTGAAGATGAAGGTATTTTTTTGCCGCCAAACTGATTTGCATGACAAGGATCCCTGAAAATCTTTTTTCTCCCCTCTTTTTTTGACTTCTTGTCTTCTTTTGAAGAGTTGTTTTTTTTTTAATTCCCATTTTTGATGTGTTTTGTCTTCTTGATTGTTGTTATACATATATATATTTTTAATTATTTTAAAGAAAGAATGTTGTTAAGTTCTACATTTTGATACAAAACAGTAACAATATTTAAAGAGGAGGTTTTTTTGTTTTCTTGAAATGGACTCTTGATGTTGCATCTCACCTTTTGACTGAATTTTGTCCATAGTATTTAAACTAACACTCTTTTAAAGTTTCTCTGTACACCTTTTTGCATGTTTTCTAACCCTATGTATTTCACCAAGTACAAAGATGTTTCTTTTATCACTGACATCAGTTTGATGAACATAAAAAATGTTGTGTTTATTAAAGGAAAGTACATACAGTTCCTAGAAAGTGTCTCTTAAGCAACTGAATTTCCCCAAATACAAAACCTTTTCACTTACATTGCCATGAACAAACAAATGCAAAATTACCCCACCTCCCTGTAAAAGTGCGGTAGCCCTAGAATGGCAGGCAATATTTGCAATTGATGAGGTTCTGTGCAGTGCCATGGAATTCAGTGGAGCTAAACTGATGGTCATCTAAAGGAATCTGATGCCTTCTGTTTTTACAAGCATATAAAGATGCCTGTCTGCTTGTGATGACCCTTAGAAAACCATGTTACCAAGCGAAATTGGAAGTTTGAAATGTCAAGCATATTATTCTGTTTATGACTTAAGTCTATTAATCAAATAATTTATGCAGATTTGATATTTTTTCAGGACTATGAAAATGGTAACAAGAGGCTCTTTCTCCTGAGCAGACTCATCCCTTCAAGTAGATGTACTTCAAAGTTCTGAATCATAGAATCATAGGTTAGGGCTGGAAAGGACTTTAAGATCATCTAGTTCCAAACCCCCTGCCATGGGCAGGGACACTTCACACTAAACCATGCCACCCAAAGCTCTGTCCAACCTGTCCTTGAACGCCGCCAGCGGTGGAGCATTCACCACTTCCCTGGGCAACCCATTCCAGTGCCTCACCACCCTTCCAGTAAAGAACTTCTTCCTCATATCTAATCTAAACTTCTCCTGTTTAAGTTTGAACCCGTTACCCCTTGTCCTCTCACCACAGTCACTAATGAAGATTCCCTCCCCAGCATCCCTATAGGCTCCCTTCAGATATTGGAAGGCTGCTATGAGGTCTCCACACAGCCTTCTCTTCTCCAGGCTGAACAACCCCAACTTTCTCATCCTGTCTTCATATGGGAGGTGCTCCAGTCCCATGCTCATCCTCGTGGCCCTCCTCTGGACTTGTTCCAACAGTTGCATGTCCTTTTTATATTGAGGACACCACGCTTTTTATATTGTATGGTCAACAAGTAAAGCAAATTACCATATGAGACTGGTAGAGCTGTTGGTTGCTTCTCTCCTAATATCTGGTTTGGAGGGTTTTTTTGCCAGATATTAAGATTAAGCCTAACTTGTACTACGAGGCTTTTAATTCAGAAATTTTTCATCACGGATCATTAACTGTTTTACTCAAACAGAAACATGCAATTTCATGTTGTGGTTTAACCCAACAGGCAGCTAAACATCACAGAGCCCCTTGCTCACTGTTCCTCCCCACTCCCAGTGAGATGGGGAGAGAATTGGGCGGGGGCAGAGGGGAAGTGAGACTCAAGTTGAGACAAAGACAGTTTAATAGGACAGAAACTGAAGGAAAAATAATAATAGCGATACAGGAATTAGACTATACAAATATTAGAATATGTGAAGGAATTAGAATATGCATTAGTTCAAGGCAAAATATTGCAAGGAACATTCTTGCACATTCTCTAAGACATGTGGTAATGAATTAGGCATTGGAGAAGTTACTCTGCCTTGTTTTAACAATACGTTTTAAGAAACCATTTGATACCTGGGTTATTTATCCAGTGGACCTTAATGGCTCTTCTAAACTGCTGTATAATTGCCAAGACAGATGCTAATGACTTTATATTTGTTGAGTCCTCCTCTGTTTAGACACACTTAAAGAGAGACTATGCATTTTGCTAAAATTCAGCAGTAAGTGGTTGCTATCAGAAATCAGTTTAGTAAGTAGAATCAAATGAGAGTAGGGATCTCAGTCTTTGGAGAACAAGTGTCCATGTCAGAGGAAACCTGTCTCCCACATTGACAGTTGGAGAGAGCAAAAGAGCTGTAAGAATGCAGCAGTCAAACTAGAGGGGAAGAAACATTTACAACACTAATAAATCTCTGTAACTGATTGTACTGGGATTAATTTTCTCTGGAATACAAGTGACAAGTTTGTTCTTTCCATGCCAGACGAAGAATGCAGGCAGTAATTAGACTTTTACCGCTTCTGAGAGTCAGAGAGAGGTGGGACAAATTTTAATTTTTATGATCAATAGACACTGAATGCTGCTAGGATGTCTGCTCAGTTGGCAGAAAACCTATTGCTAAGGCCCTGCATTTCACTGTCCCTTGGTGGAGGAGCAGTATGAAGTGACCTCCATTTTGTGAACCTGCTTTTCTGCATTGAAACTCTAGCACTTGTTGCATGCAGAACGGAAGAGTTCACAAATTTAAGTAATGGAGTTGGGTATAAGTAGCAGGAAGGAGAAAGGCAAAGCAAAAAGCCATCTTAGCTGTCTAGATTTATGCTAAAATGTCAATCAAATCCTTCAAATACATTTTGCACTATGGTAGTCTTTCAGTGTAGAAATCTACAAATGAATAACTGGGACAAAATAAAAAAAATGCCAAACACAATGAATTATAAAGTTGGAATATTAGGAAGAATGGGTGATACACGGTGAAAAACAAATGTGTCATACAACCATAGAATCCATGCTACATAAACAATGTCCATTGATTCTTAAAATGCTCAGGAAGTTCTATGTATTAAGAAATTTGAAGCTTCCATGTCCACTTCTCGTTTTGTACCTTTCTTAACGAAAGATCTTTAATATCAGTTTCTTGGATCAGATGTCTGGAAAGTATTCTGTATTGCATCACTCAAACATCACATTTTGATGAGAAGATTCAATTTTAAAACAGCATTCAGTAATCCTACTCCCATCTGCTGCTACCTGTCACTACCACACTATTGTAGTCCAAATCTTGCCAGCACAAGCACTGGAATCAGTAATCAAACTTGGATCTCTGGTATGTACTGCAACCAGTAGATCAGGCTTAATTAGATAATTTTTCATTTTTGTTTTCAAAAGACCCCAAGGCAGTGGTACACATTACCAGCTAATGATCTGCAAATTTGCTGCTTAAAAAATGAAGGTGCTTTCAAATTCTGAGAGGCTGAAATTTGTGATAAGTCATAAATTATATAAATGTATTTTTCCCCAGTCTAGATGAATGCTGATTTCAGCTTAACCCTTTCACATCTGCACTTGAAATTGCTTACCTGTTTTTCAGTAAGTATAGAACTAATAAGTTTCATAAGTATAGAACTAAATATTAAGCAGGGACCAAGAAAAAAAGTGTGCCAAAAGCATCTGCAACCAGTGAGTACTGGGGCTTTCCCTCTTTATAACAGTGGTGTATATGCCTATTTGCTGATACGCAGGTAAGCAGTATGTAGTGTAGATGCAAGTTTTAAGTTGCTGATCAGTTAAATAGACTACACTCCCCCAGTCTAGAAACAAGGCTTAGTTTAAAAAAGTAGACTATTTTAATCCTAATATTTCAGTCTTAATTTTTGTAAGGTAATAATTTAATTTGATTTAATTTGCTATAGCAAATTTTTGAAAAAAAAAAAAAAAAAAAAAAAACAAACCAAAACCAAAAACCAGTGACTCTTTATGCACTCTTAATTCCTATATGCTAAAATATTTAACTTGACTTAAAATACAGCAACAGAAATCATTAATCAGCCTGTGTTCGCAGGATCAGAACTGAAATTCTAGGTAGTTAGTGATGTATGAAATATTGTGAAGGATAGCTCACAGGTGAATTCTTCTCAGCCACCATTCTGTCATACAGAAGTTACCTAGCATGTAAATCTGACAATATTAAATCCTTATTTAGTCCCAAATGTTCTTTAGGCATCTCTGTTTTTAATGCATTCAGTTTCACAGTATCCCTCTGTGACAGAGGAATGCTATTATTCAGTTTTTAGAAATGAGGAATACAGACGCTAAATTTGAGGAATGTGGATACCGTGTCCTTAATAAAGCAGGGAACTGAGAATACATGCCTCAGAAGCGGGGTCTGCACTGTAACTGCTAGATGTTTCTACCTTTTCCTTCCCCATTCCAATCTCTCTGTGAAAAAAGAGACAGATTAGAAACAGATGTTGCTGTTTGTTCACAGGCTGTAACCGTGATGATTCTGATCATTTAGTCTGATGCTCTGTCTTATATGGGCTATTGGACTTCATTGAAATTCATGGAAGGAAGGTTTTGGTCTAGTGCATGTTTTAAATCAAAACAAACAAAAAAATCCACTCAAATTTTAAATTCCTAATGATGCAGAATGCATCTGCAAATCCCTTCTTATGCTTAATAGACTGTAGCATCATTGGCGCAAAAGAGCACATTTCAGAATTGAGGATCTTCTCCAAAAAACCCTATTGCTCCATTAGTATTAAAACAGACTAGGTTGCTAAGTTTAGCATTTCATCTGCTTTCAACTGTCATGGTAAGAAGGAAAGAGAGAAAAAAAATATCTCCGTCTGGCATTAGTTCGTTTTTGGACTTGAGAGATCAGTAAACAGCAGAACACATTTGTCTACCTCACAAAGCAACCACATGCTCCAGCCTTAATTACAGCCTTTAATGAGTTTCAGCCAGGCTGGAATAGCACAGATCTTGCCACTTTAGGTGAACTTGTTGACTGATACACATAGACATATTTGTGGTTCCCATCACCCATTCATCTTAGACTTGTGATGCCAACTCCCAAACACAGATTCCAATGTAACTTGCATATTAAATTTTGCTAATTATATTTTCACTTTACAGTGAGAACCTCAGGTCAGATTATGTTGAGTTTTTGTGGTGATATTATTAATACTTGGAAATGTGCATAATAAAAATTCTGAAAGACCTTCAATTTAAGCACTGCTTTGGGGCTCCATTACATTTTAGCACTGCAAAGCATTGCTTGTACAGTGAAAAGTCTGTCAGCTTTTGCATTTCTAACCATCATCTTTAATAATTTAAAATGACACCCACCTGGCTGTTGAGGTCCTACTTCAATGAGAGTCTGATCCAGATTCTGTCCTGTAAAAGCATAGGCCTTTTTTATGATGTTAAAATATACTTTCATCGAGTCCTCCATCAGGATCTCAAATAATTTTTTAGGTAAAGATAGTAGAGTGTTTGAGAATGCACAAAACGATCCATTGGTTTGGCAGATAGAAAACTAAAAAAAAAAAAAAGGAGGCTGCAGTCTATATTGTAAAATGAAATGTGTCTAGAACTTTGCTGCCGCTCCTAACAAAAGTTCAATAATTACTTTAATATTGTCAGGACATTTAGTTTTATATGACATGTTAAAAACATGGCATTAATGGATGTCTGCATATTAGCACTGTTAAGGGCACTAGCTTATTAAAATAGCAGGGTGTCTATGAGGCATCTGATAGATTTGACCTGAAAGGTCAAATACTGTTAAAAAGGCTTTTAAATCATTAAGAGTTGCACTGATTGGCACCATGCTGTACTTAAATATTTTAGAACAAAAGCTGATGGAAGAGCTACACACATAGCCATATTCTGCATAAGGAATACATAGGTTTTACAGTAACCAGTCTCAAAGTTTTCCACGTTCTTGTGCTGTTTCATATTCAAAACCCAAGATTTACTTAATGCTTTATATCAAGGTATGATTCTTTATCACAATTAGCAAAACGATGCTTATGACATCGGTGCTTAGCTAACTATATTTTTTTGTGCTAAGTTGTTTCCAGGTAGGCTTTCTTCCTTTCCTGTTTTGGTTGTTCCTTGCAAATTATACTTGCTAGGTCATGTGGCCAGTTCACATCAGCTTCAAATGACTGAAGCTATAATTACATTTTATTATTGATGATAATTGTGACTGGTATTCACAGTCAGACCCAGTTCCCTGTTGTGTGATGTAACAAACATAGAATAAGACAGCTCTATTCCTTAAATTGCCTGCAACGTAATTAAAGCTAGACATAAAAAGATGCAACAAACATTAGAAAGGTACAGAACAAAGGAGATGATTGAAACTGTAATGAGAAAGTTCATGTACATGTCATAAATAAGACCATTCTTTGCTATACAGTAAGACCTATTTAAAATGGAGCAAATCACAGCACTCGTAACTGATGTTGTGTGTGAATGCAAACAGAAGAGTTATATTTGAGAAGGATTTTGAACAGTATTGCTGCATGTGTCTTTGAAAATATTTGCTTTTTAGTTGAAGCAGCGCTTCATCAAATCCAACAAAAAGTACAGTACACAACTAAATTAAATCAGTATATAAATCTACATTGGCAGAAATACCACATTTGCACCCCAATCCTTCAGGTTCAGAATGAGTTACTTCCCCAAGTAACTATTAGTCTGCATCCAGGAATAACTGTTAATCTGCACTAGAATGTGTAGCCACAGTTTGCTGAGACGATTCCAGCACATGCAAACAAAGGACTCATACCAGCATGTCAGAAAAAAAAATGACAGATGTATCAAATCATTTATGGTCAGCTTTTGAGAAGTATCCAAGTCCCAAAACTCAATTTTCTTTGATGAGTAGGACACTTAACTCCAATCAACACTTAAGAAAAGTGCATCTTTCTTGTACTTTTGTCAAATACAGAATTTCTCACAAAATATTTCCTCCTAATATTCTCCAAGAATGCCATCTTAATACTTCCTCCATTTTAAAGGATAGTAGTTTTGATGGGAGAACATTTACTCTCAGGTAAAAACAAATTCTTGATTGTGGTCTGGTTATTTTTTTTCTTTCTTCCTTTGATCTTATTGTTTAATAATATCCACTAGTTAACTACATCTGCAGTTAAGCAGTTTTCTCCCAGCTAAATGTTCACACCTTTTAAATATTCCTAGCTATATGTTGCAGCAGTGATCTCTGATGTGGCACATTGCCAGAGATGAAAATCAGTCTATCTGACTGCAACCTGTGCAAGAATATTAGTAGTAGGAAATAGCAAAAGAATGGTATAGACAGAATTTACTCAGAGAATCACTCCTTTATAGATCAGGTCTTACTCATGAATGTGTACTTCCTTTCTCACAAGAAGGATGCCCATTCTTTTCTAAATATTTCAATATTATTTTCCAGGGAAACATGCCAGTACTACCAACATTTTATTACTGTTCTCAGTTGGTACTCTGTAATTCTATGTAATTTTAATTAAAGAGGAATTCTGAGACAGTCTCCCCCTGTGCTACCACCAAGCATACAATTAACTGTGTACAATTTCTGCTGGGAACAGTCACACAGTGATTTCAGATTAATAATTTATTATTGCATCCATATTTGTGTCCAAAAAAAGAGCATAGACTATGAACAAACCATGTATTGGAAACAGTATATGAATTTGAAAAGACTTTTCCTTGGTGTAGATTTTAAACCTCAGGAGCTCATAATTCTGATCTGTGTACAAGGTAAATAATCTCCATAGCTTTACACTCTGAAAATTGCATGTTGGAAAGCCCTTACTATATGCTTGAGTGAGGAAAGCAATACAAGCAATATCATGCACAAACTTTCATTGGCTTTCTGGTCTTGAATAAATGATTGTTCTAGTACTTCCAGTATGGAAGATCCAATTTCTAATCTTAAATGTTCTGGCATTTTCTTCAAATTAGAATCAAGAATTTAACATATTCTATGTAACATATGTATGTTATGATATATAACATATAGCAATATGTTGTATTGTTGCATATAACAATAGCAACTGGTTTTCTATAAACAGACACACGTGTACTGATCTTTTTCAGAAAATTCCAAAAGCAGGGCTTTTCATGCAAGTGTCCTTACCTACAGTGCTTCAGAAAAATTCAAACAACTTCAGAGAGAGCTTACTTGAAAGCTTCTTAACTAAGATTCCTCCAAATCAAAGGAGTAAACAGTACATCTGAGGTTTCTTCAGATGGTGAAGTGAATACTGTGATAATGACAAAAAGACATTTTGAAATCAGAATATTCTTGTACATTTCCTCATTGGTAAGTTTTCATGTGCTCTCTTGCTATTGTTTTTCTTGATTTTTAGGGATTATTAAGTAATATTATGACTTGGACAGTGGCAAAGGCTCAGGTACCTAGTACATGAGATCAAAACACAATTTAATCCAGATGTGAAAGTTTAAATTTACACTTTAGCTGATTTCTTTAAAAGACTTTAAAAACAAAATCATTTGAAAAAATATATTATCTCACCACTAAATGTTCCTTTGAATTGATACTTAGAAACAACTTTCCTCACAAGGAGAAGTGGTGTTCAGGTATTCCAAATATTTTTCTGAGTAGATGCATCAATTTGCAAATAGGACTATATGGGGGAAGGGATACCAAAGTCAATGTCTTAATTACAAAGAAACTCAAACCAGTATGTCAGTATCTGATTTTGTTTGAGAGAATGGTAGAGCTTCTGAGATTTAAAATTGTTACCTCTATTTGGAGTCGCTTTTGAGAACTTTGTAATTTGTTTCAATGTAGGCAGCTATTTTTCCAAATATGCAGTCCTTTCCACAGTTTAGTAAAATAAGAAGGACCCACGCACCCTAAACTTCAGGCTACCCAGGTTAAAAATAATATCCATTTGAGATCTAATATTAAACAGCTTCCAAGTACCTTTTGAGAACTTAGACTTCACATCTATCAAAGGACAGCTGTTTATACACCCCGTTTATGAGTTATTTGATTGCTTCTGTACTGGAAGCAATCAGCAATTTATGTATGAGCAGAAATATTGTTCATCTTAATATGGTGGGTTGCCTTTAGCTTAGTAAACAGAAAGACGGACTAAGCTTTCGGAAGTGTGAAGACTTTGACTAAATGAGCTCACACTAATGTTAGTAGATGTTTTGCATTAAATTCAGCAGGAACAGAATCAGACCGCAGTCCTATTGCGTATGAGGAAATGTTGCCATTTTCAATTCCTTTCTGCTTTTCTGAGGCCAGCAAGTGTTTTAAAAATACAAACTTCAGTTACAAGCAACCCACACAAAAACATGCCTACCTGCCCTTTCCTTGTGTAAAAAATGTTGCTTGAGAAACACTTCACGAAAAATAACCTCACTAAAAAATTTAAATATTGCATGTATCTTCTTTGGTACTTTCCTGAGATAAAATGTCTCCTAATATTTTTTCCAGACATTCGGGACAGTGGGGGACCTAAGCCTGTGATGGTGTATATTCATGGAGGGTCCTACATGGAAGGCACTGGAAACTTGTATGATGGCAGTGTTCTAGCGAGTTATGGGAATGTGATAGTCATCACAGTCAACTATCGCCTTGGGGTACTTGGTAAGAAACTTTCAGCTTTCAATTAATCCCTGCTGTCTGCAACGCAATTCATGTTATATGTGAGAATGTATTAAAAAAAACCCCACCTTTGTAAAATAAAAGGCTTGCATTCTGGGGATGATATGAAGACACTGCAAATATTATCTGGAAGAATCCACTAACATGCTTTTAAGTGAATGAAACAGGTGTTCCCATGGCTGAGCTGTTCAGGCAGAAGAGTTCGCTGGGGTTTTGGGTTTTTTTCCCTGTAAATAATACTGTTTGTTTGTTTGTTTGTTTGTTTTTGTAGACAGGTAACTGAGGTTGTTTTTCTAAAAAGTGTAAAGTGGTAGAAAAAGGGTTTTCTGTTGAAAGACAGAGACTAAGTTTTGATTACCATGATTTTTTCATATTTTGAAAAACTGAAGAACTTAAGAATACATTATTTAATAAGAGCTGTACTTTGCACCTATTTTGTTGGTGCTTCATTGCGGTTTTGAAAAGTGTTTTGAGTATAATTCAAGTACCTCCAGTATTTCTTTTCTAGACCAAATTAGGGAGCGAGTAGATTTGCTTTTGCTTGTTTTGAATACAGTGAATAGGGCATGCTTATGCTCTTGGTGAACTTGTGTGGTATTCCTCTAGTAGCTTGTATTTGCAAAAATTTATATTTTGCTGTTCGTTCAGTGGAGTCACATTTGTGATACATGTTCACCAGCTCTTGAGACGATATAGTTGTTTCTTCTGTATATTCTACTGAAATGTTGCATGTTAGGACTTCTGAAAGCAGGAGTTCAAT
Source organism: Psilopsiagon aurifrons (assembly GCA_025447955.1). Taxonomy (NCBI): domain Eukaryota; kingdom Metazoa; phylum Chordata; class Aves; order Psittaciformes; family Psittacidae; genus Psilopsiagon; species Psilopsiagon aurifrons. The sequence goes on from JAOEHY010025908.1 coordinate 15,333, forward strand.
TCTGGGATATTACAGAGGTCAGTAGAGTAACTTCAGAAAACTCACATAGGTATAGAGGTACTCCCTGTAACTTCTGAAGTGATGTGATAGGCCAGGTGTCATTCACAGCAGAGCTGATTCTGAAGACCAGTCAACTTTGTTTTCTGTTCATGGGCATTAGTTATGTCTGCTACTCTTGTTTACTCTAGTTTTCTTTCATGTGATTGTTTTTTTCATCATTGTTCTCTTTCTTTGTTGTTTGAGTTCAGTTAGCACAATTGCCGAACCATCGGTTCTACTTTGCTTATCTGAGTAATATTCTTCCAACAGTAACATTTTGGGTAAATATTTGTTTGAATGCACTTTATTTTGGGGGGAAGAGAGTGGATTTTTATTTTATATTTTGAAACTTAATCTACTGTGGTTGTGTTTTACAAGGGACTGAATCATTTCCAGACACATCATAACTATTTCTTGCTGGATTTATCTCCTTCGTATCGAGATGGAAGTTTCATCTGTGATGTACTACCTTAAACAAGGAAATTCTGATATTTTGTATGTTTTTCTCTCTCCTCCTCTCTTCCAGTTTGTATAGTGACTTCAAGTCCTAGGCACATATTATTGCAGCAGTTAATAATCTGTAATCTGTGCCTCTAATCAACATTTTAGTTTTACACTGTGCTCTCATCTCTGATATTTCAAACATTTGTCTATATTATATGCCAGTAGGGTATTCCATCCAGTAATAAAGTATCTGTTATCTGAAAGCACTGTTTATTTTTGTAAATTATTTAGTCTAATTCCTAACTCATTTGTAATTTCAGTGTTTGAAAGGGCTAGTTGCTTGAAAGATGAAAATTAATTCACCTTTGTTGATGATAATGGCTTTTGCACTTGTAATTTAGTACTGATTCCTGAGACAACCTGCTGCTAACATCTTACTGAGATTAGGAGGATTTAGTTTGTGTTCATGTTTTTGTGGTTCTTTGGACTTTGTGGACTTCACAGAGCCTCAAGGGGAAGAGAGATAATTTTCTTTCAAGTGAGACCTATTACAGTAAAACCTCTAAAATTCATTGTAGAATTCAGTGATTGGTATGAATACTTGAAATTACTTTCAAACTAACTAAAGTAACCCTGTAGCAGGCTTGCAGGGTTACCTGAGTAAAATAACTGCACCTATTAACTATATGTAGAAGTTGTCCATTCATTTTGTATCTGGTACAGTGCTTATCTGCCATGTATTAAATAAATTATATACTGAATGGGTAGTGCAGAAACACACTAGTAATCACAGAATCACAGAATAGATAGGGTTGGAATGGACCCTAAGATCCAGTTCCAACCCCCCTGTCATGGGCAGGGACACCTCACACTAAACCATACCACCCAAGACTCCATCCAGCCTGGCCTTGAACACCACCAGGGATGAAGCATTCACAACTTCCTTGGGCAATCCAAAAAGAACACCTGCATAGTTTTCATTTTTTCTGCCTTTCTTTGTTTCATGGTCTCAGAGTAGAACTTTTGCATAATCAGAATAGATACCAACTTTTACTTTTGCTGTTCTGAAACTCTTGTTCATTACTGTACAGCAGAATGTTGTCCTTTGCAATCACATGAAATGAGGTATGGTTTACAAATAACACAGCTGACAAATTCTCAGCTTCCCTTATCGGATCGTATCCCATAAGGTGAGAGGTTCAAGCTTCACTGTCCATTGCCTGTGGGACAGATCTAGGAGATCTCATTTCTCTGCTGTCTAAAATGCTTGGCTCTACAGGGAGAAGTAATACAGAGATTTCTTTTCACATAAAATGTAGAGAGCAAATAGGATCTGTCTTCTCACTTTCATATGACCTTTATTGGTCTGAGTTTCTTGCACCAGTCTTTGTGGATATACATCTTAACATAGATGATTTCTGTGAGTCCTAGGCATTCTGCTATTGTTTCACCAAGATTTGTACTGTGATGTTTCTTAAGAAGGAAGCCAGTCAAATGAATGTTTAGAGCTGCAACAGCAGCATTTTCTTCCAGACCACTAGAGATGGAAAGGGAAGGTATGCTGTGATACTAGATTTGTTACAGTACTATTAAGTCCACAGTAGACAGCTTTTGGTGCAATTCAGATTATTTTTTGTTTATCTGAGTTGAAATATCCTTTGTCTTACAGGCAGATCCTGCTCAAGGATCTGCATTTTATAGAGTTGCAAGATTTGCTTCAAAATAAAATCGTGGATGTCACTTAAAAGTGAAATCCCTTTGGAAAAGAGAAAACAATGATAAAAATTAAAGAAATACAAGCAAGCGCATTCAAAAAACAAACAAAAACCCAGTGAGACCCATGGCCCAATTTTGTCTTTGAAAGAAGTCTGAGAATGAAAATGTGTTAGAATCTTTTCTTACATATAGATAGATGGAAAAGAGAACTGTTTGCCCTTGAAAATTGAGGACTATTGAATAAGAAGCCACTGGAAACAGACTGTATATCTTCTTTAGGTTCCTTTTAAATACAAGTCTTGTGCAAGCAATCTCATCTGGTGAGAAATATTGTGCAAGTAAACTAATACCCTTGAAGGACTGCATAGGAGTAAGTGCAAGTACATTTTTATGGCTTGTTTTTAGGAAAGGACAGATATGAAGACAAGTTTAGATTTTGAACTCAAGTGATTTGAGACTTCAAATGTTTGTTTCACATATATCCATCTGGTAAAAAGCAGGAGCTTTTTTATTTAAATTTCATACAAGAAATGTTAAAGGATTAGGAGAGGAGTCTATTTAACATCTAGAAAAGATAATGATAGATTTAATACTGCCAGTGCCGTTTTCTGTGTTCTTTCATATGAAAGGTTTATTTAGAAAAGGAGAATGCTTTGGGTCAGCACTCACAAGTGGGTAGAAAGAAGAGCTGGTTTATGCTAACTGCCTACTCATTTCTTCATTTTATGAATTTATACTTCTTCCTCTTGATTATCATTTAACCACAGGACATTAATAGAACTGAAAGAAACATTCTTAATGCAGCTCAGAAACTGAATGTGAAGATGGAAGAATGATTCACAGGAATCTCTAGGTTAAGCACTCTGTTACATTTCTTTTTTTTTTCCCTACAGAAGCAGTAAATTGTCATTCCAAGTGTCTGGGTTAAAAGGAGGTTATAAAGAAAAAAGGAAAAATTATGTCTATTTTTGATTTTCCATTTAACATTCTGAATAATGTCTGCATTGGGAAGGCAAACATTCTCTAATTGTAAAATCGTCTTTTATGCCAAAATGGAAGCACACCCGTTAGTGAGATAGTCTTGGTTATTCTTTCTTTAAATATATGCAGTTTGCTTTTTGAGGAGGGTATGGGAACCTCTGCTGTCATTTAGTCTTTTATTTATATTGTCACCCTTTAGTTGGAGAATATTGATTGAAATTACTAAGTAGAAAACAACTGCCCAGATATTCTGCCACCCTGATTTTTTGCCAGTTTGTAATTTTAATGCTTAAAGTAAACTCACTGCAGCAAATTGTTTGAACTCAGAGTAGCGAAAGAAAACAGCACACAACAAAAATCATAGAATTCTTAGGGTTGGAAAAGACCTGAAGATCATCTAGCTCCAACCCCC
>JAOEHY010025911.1:0-14890 GCA_025447955.1 Psilopsiagon aurifrons
GATTCTCCTTCCCATCCCTCCAGGAGCAGAGGGAAGAAAAAGGGGGAAGTGAGTGAACAAGCTGCGTGGCTGATTTACGGCTTAAACCACGACACTTGTACAGTTGAAAAGCTCTCATTCTGCTGTTTGTATTCTGCTCTTAAAATAGGCTTCAAACTATTCACAGGTTCTTGGTATTAAACCTATAAATAATAATTGACTTCTGACCATATAGGGTTACACACTACAACATCATGTTCCATAATCTTATAGACTCTGAAATACTAAATTAAGCTTAGAGTAGAATTTCAAGAGAATATAATGGTAAAAGGAGGATTAGCCTCTTTAGATTACCATCACTTTTCAACTACAGTTGAAAAGCTCTCATTCTGCCGTTCTCTTTGTATTCTGCTCTTAAAATAGGCTTCAAACCATTGACAGGTTCTTGGAATTAAACCTATAAATACTAATTAACTTCTGACTGTATAAGGTTACACACTACAACATCATGTTCCATAATCTCATAGATTCTGAAATACTAAATTAATCCTAGAGTAGAATTTCGAGAGAATATAATAGTAAAAGAAGGATTAGCCTTTTTTGACTACTGTTATGCATTTCATGCAATTGTAATCTGGGTTTTCCAGTGAAAAATATGTCCCAAGCCACGCCTTTGAGAAATCAAAGACAACTGCAACATAATAAGAAAGAAAATTCCTGTGCAAAACCAGCCATGGGCATAGTTTCAATGTTTAAGATATTTTTCTATGTAAATACGCCTCCTCTTTACCAGAGCCCTGTGCCTGCACCCAACATCAATATCCGCAACTGGGAGGAAAAATAAAAAACAAAACCAAAAAACCCAAGAAGGTGTTTGCTTGCTTGGTTTTGTTTTCTCTAGGTGAAAATCACAAGAGTCTACTCACTAAAGAGCTGGAAACCTCTATGCATTCATGAAATTACCGAAAGCAGATTTTAGATAATACCTACTCTTTACTTTTACTTTCTTAAATATATTTAGTCAATTACTGGCGTGATGAAAGCTTTTCAAAGCTTTTCAGTTTACTGAAGGTTAAAGTAACACAAAAGGTCAGATTGATCTATCTATACTGAAAATAAATTCAAAATTTTGTTCATAAATATTTTAATGCTGCTAAAAATTCTTTGTGATTGCTGGGTAGACTCTTTCTTTCTATCCGTCTTTCTCAATGAGCATGCTGACTGAGTGTCTGCAATGAGCTGCTTTGGCTTACACTCACATCATTTATGGAAGTCCAGTTTAGTAATCTTCAGAGCAAGTCCAGAGAATTGGAACAAGCCCAGAGGAAGGCCACGAGGATGATCAGGGGCTGGAGCACTTCCCATATAAAGACAGGATGAGAAAGTTGGGGCTGTTCAGCCTGGAGAAGAGAGGGCTGCATGGAGACCTCATAGCAGCCTTCCAGTATCTGAAGGGGGCCTAAAAGGATGCTGGGGAGGGACTGTAGTAGTAGAGCAAGGAGTAACGGGTTCAAACTTAAACAGGGGAAGTTCAGGTTAGATGTAAGGAAGTTCTTTACTGTGAGGGTGGTGAGGCACTGGAATGTGTTGCCCAAGTAAGCTGGGAATGCTCCATCCCTGACAATGTTCAAGGCCAGGTTGGACAGAGTCTTGGGTGACATGACTTAGTGCGAGGTGTCCCTGCCCATGACAGTGGGATTGGAACTAGATGATCTTAAGGTCCTTTCCAACCCTAACTATTCTATGATTCTGTGATTTACGGGAGTGTATTCAAAGAATCAAGGGAGATCAGTAAGAAACCTAATTTTTCAAGAAAAATCAACTGTTAATCTAGAGGTGTAGATATGTTTCTGACATTGTTATCAAACTAAAGCCAAACACAGCACTGTACTGGCTACTAGGAAGAAAATTATCTACTCCAGGTGGAAACAGGGCACCCTCAATAGTATGTAGGCATCTATCTGCCAGTTTCTATGTCACCGCTATCCTTTAAAGTGCTATTTTGTTATCTAAAGTACTTTAAATTCCAACACCCAGGAAGCATACATAGTTAATTAATCTTCCTCTGTGTATTAGTTGGAGTGTAAATTCAAGTACGAGTCTTATTAACAGAACATGGCGAAGGCAATGTAAGCAGCAATGGTGTGTAGAAAGTGCCTAATGTTTTGGAAATTGAGGTTTAATTACATTTCTAATCTTTAGCTTAAAGTCTCAAGGTGGGTGCTCAAGTTGTCTTCTAGTTTAGATGGTTTTAAAATCTGTGTTCTACAGGACAAGCGGAGGGATTCACAGTACTTGGACTCCCTATATGGTCAATTGAAAGATGTAAATGCCTCTGAAGAACAATTTAGAGAACCAAAACCAAACATCTACCTATTTATACACTGAGTTATTGACCACAACAGGTATGAGCATCTCTGTAGGCAGTCTAATGCTCTTTTACAATAGATTAGGAGCTGCATAGAATCAGTCATTAGAAATAAAAGATACATAGAATCAGTCATTAGAAAAAAAAGCTATGTAGATGTGCTAAATCATCAACTCTGCACCTAGGATTCAGAATGCAACTTATGCTCCTGTGATTCAGGTCATTCTACAAAGTAGAATGAATGTTGCATTATAAGCCTTTTCCATAGTAGTAATTTAACAAAATTCTTTTAATACTTCTGAGTCATGTACTGCGAGAACAATTTCTGGGGAAGCTGTCTCTTGAGCCTACTGATGAGACTATTTAGGAAAACACTACCTGTTCTCTAGAGATCTTCTAGTCCAAACTCCCTGCTCAAAGCATGGACACCTAAGACTGATTGTCCAGGACTGTGTCTAGTCAGATTCTGAATATCTTCATTGCTGAATACTCTGGGCCACCTGTTCTAGGGATTGACCACTGTTATCCTTAGGTTTATCTGTTTTCCTTACTCCTCCTCATCAGATACTTATAGACATCAATAAGATTGCCCCGAGCCTTCTTTTCTCCAGGTTAACCATCCCAGTTCTCTTAGTATCTCCTTGTACGACAGGAACTCCAATCCATTAACCATAACTATGGCCTTTTGGTCTGCCTGCTCCAGTATGCCCACGCCTTTATTGTCCTGGGCAGCACACACCTGGATCCAGCACTTCAGATGTGTATCACCAGTGCTAAGCAGTGGAAAAGAATCATTTCCTTTTTCCTACTGACAATGCTTTTTTTAACTCAGAAAACAATGATGGTGGCCTTTGCTGAAAGGACACATTGCCCACCAGAAACTTCAGTGAAGAGCTGCTTTCCAACTGGTCAGTCCCTGGTCTGTAGTGGTGCATGGGGTTATTCCCCATAGAACCATGGAATCATAGAATAGTTAGGGTTGGAAAGGACCTTAAGATCGTCTAGTTCCAGCCCCCCTGCCATGGGCAGGGACAGCTCACACTAAACCATGTCACTCAAGACCCTGTACAACCTGGCCTTGAACACAAGTGTCCCTGTAGCCCCCTTTCAGATACTGGAAGGCTGCTACGAGGTCTACACACAGCCTTCTCTTCTCCAGGCTGAACAGACCTAACTTTCTTAGCCTGTCTTCATACAGGAGGTGCTCCAGTCCCATGATCATCCTCGTGGCCCTCCTCTGGACTTGTTCCAACAGTTCCATGTCCTTTTTTTGTTGAAGACACCAGAACTGCACACAATACTCCAAGTGAGCTCTCACGAGAGCAGAGTAAAGGGACAGGATCATCTCCCCGAACCTGCTGGTCACGCTTCTTTTGATGCAGCCCAGGATACAGTTGGCTTTCTGGGCCGCGAGTGCACACTGCCTGCTCATGTGCATTTCCTTATTGACCAACACTCCCAAGTCCTTCACTGCAGAGCTGCTCTGAATTTCTTCTCTGCCCAACCCGTAACTGTGCCTGGGATTGCTCCAACCCATCTGTAGGACCTTGCACTTGTCATAGTTAGAAGTTTGCAGCTTCCTTTTCTGAACATTCATGAGGAGCCCATCTGCCCATTTCCAAAGCCTGTCAAGGTCAATCTGAATGGTAACAAAAACATCTGGTGTATGAGCCCTTTTTCAGAGTTTTGTATTATCTGCAAACTTATTGAGCATGAACTCTGTCATATCATCTAGATCTTTAACGAAAATATAACAGGTATTGCTCCCACTATGGACCTTGATGTATGCCACTAGTGGCAGGACCTCAGATGGGGCTCATGCTGTTGATCACAACCCTTTTTGCCCAGCAATTCAGCCAGTGCTCTGTCCACCACACAGCCCACTTATCTGTTAGGCAGTTAGTTCTTCAGTTTGTCTATGAAGATAGCAGTGATAGTTTCAGAAGTCTAGCTTGATTTGAGAAAAACAATATTCACTACTCACCCCTCATACACTGGGTAGTTGTGTTATGGTAAAAGGGTATCAGGTTGTTTATATATGATTTACCCTTTGTCAGTGCATATTGACTCCTTCCAATCACTTTCTTGGCCTTAATTTTCTTCAGAATGGCTTCTAGGGCTTCTAGGATTGTTTGCCTCATCTTCACAAGGATCAAGTTCCCTTGCCATTCTTGAAGATAGGAGAGATATTTGTTTCCTTACAATAATCAGGAGCCTCTCCCAGTCTCCATGACTTTTCAGGGTTTGTAAGTGGAGCCTTGCAATGGGGAGGACAGCTCCCTGGGCACCTGTGGATTTATCTGGGAATGGCCTTGTTTCTGTCCAGTTTGCTCAAAGATTCCCTAACTTTCTCTTCCAAGGAAAATTCTTGCTCTGGACTCTCCTACTGGCCTGAGAGAGACATTGGGTTTCTGTAGTTGGTAGATTTTCTTTTAGTAAAGAAAAAGGTGAAGAAAACAATGAGTATCTTGGCCTCTTCCAAGAGTGTACAAGTCCACTGCACACTCAGCATCCAGCCCATGATCACTGTCTGAATTAAAATACACTACCCATAACTATCTCTATGCAGCAGTAATTATGTTCTTTCTGTGGGCCTCTACAGAAAGAATCTTTCTCACAGTATTGACTTGCATTTTTTGCTGCAGTAGGAAGAATGGAAAAATAAATACCTATAAATATGTTTTATAATTTGACTAAGATACCCTTTAAAACGTGAAATAATGAATTTAAATTTCTGTTTATGGAAGAGAAACTTTCCTGTTTCGTATGGGAGTATTTAAACTCTTCAGCAACTACATCTACGTGTCTGGCAGTTTCATACACTGAATTTAGTACTATCATATCTTTAAGACATGGTTTAAGCACATCTAATGGATTAGTTCTTCCAAGATTTAAAGCAGGATTTTGTCTCTTCTGGCCTATCTTTGAATCAAAATTGCTCTGAGTCATCCGCTAACTTAAAAAGGAATGTTTATGAGCATGTCTAGGAAACTGTGATTAGGTGCCAGCAGAACTTTGCCTAGCAAGACTGAAAAATATTATATTCATCAAAGATAAGGAAGCCATGGATAAGAAACCTAAGACAACACATTTTATCTAAACTGAAGAAAGATAAAAAGTGGGCTGAATTATTCCAGTACTATCTCTCTCTAGTTCAATTAATAGCAAACTATTTAAACAAAATGGAAGAAATGCATTTTCTCCTAGGACACCTAGAAGACAGCAACATCTGGATGATCAGTAGAGTGTATTTTATGATAGTTGCTTCCAATATAATAAGTTAATGATTTACTTTGTTTTCTAAGCTAAGCAGAGAAAGGTTTTGAAATCATCCCACTGGAATCATTACATCTAAATCATGAATTGCCCTTCCTAACTTTATCTTGCCTTGTCTTTCCATTTCTCTTCTCTTCTGTCCTCCAGTTTAAAGATTTCTAAACAACTTTGGCAGCACATCACAAGCCATAAATGGGCTTTATCAAATCAATGGGAGGCATTGTTATTCAAAGCTATTGTGAGCTCTAAAACAACCCAGTGAAGAGCTGTCAGGCTAAGAACTGGGAAAAGGCTGACTTTATAACACAGACATCAGCACTTGAGAAGCAACACAAGACCCTGTATTCCCCACTGGTGACACCTCTAACTGGATCAAATCTCACATCTTTACTTTCTTCCAGTAAATGTTATGTTAGTTTATGCTGCACTTGGTGACAATCAAGCCACACATTGGGTGCCCGGTAACATAACTTGTCACTATTTGAAATTTTAGATGTCATGGTGACTGTTCATTCTCTCTATGGTGATTTCCTTGTTCACACCTCTGAAAATGAGTTTAATAGCTAACCAGAAGTATTCCCTCAAGCATCTGGCAGTGAACCTCCCTTGGTGTGGAGCAAATGCTGCTTAAACACATTACAAAAGAAAATAATCTGTTATTTTTGTAAAAAGGATCCTTTATTTTTGTAAAGGTTTCATACAAATTTCAACAGAAATTATTTACAAAAATGCAAGTAGCTAAATGTCCTTCATGCACTTCTAATATATTCAGTGCTTATGAAATTTATCATAGATTTTGTTGCCAGCTGTGAAATAATGCTATGTTTTGTGTGTCATCTGACAACAGTGGGTGAATAGTGTAGAAAATTGAACTATATAGATCCAAAATCAGTCTAAATTGTGTTGCTCATAAAGAAAAAAAAATCTGATAATCTGTGATGGATCAGGAAGAAAAAAGATACCTGTAAAACAAATGCAAGAAATGTGGAACAACACTCTTATCACCTTGAAAGAAAGTTAATAGGAAAATCCCTTTTTCAGTCTGCTGTCAAATCAATTGCTAATTGTGCTTCCTTGCTGAGCATGATGGACAGCTAATGCTTTAATGATTTAAACCATTGCAGAGATGAGCAGCAGTATGCAATGAATCCAAATCCATAGGAACATTTACTATGTATTCCTTTTCTTCCATAACACAGGGGCACTTCTTTAAGTAACTGCTGCATCGCAGTGACTTTCTTGACCTGTTTGCGTGAAGAAAGGGAGACCTGGGAATGGATGTTAAGCTTCATATTTGTATACTGTTAGTAACACTGAGCACTAGAAACTATATAAAAAGTTCTAGACAAACATGGCTAAAAATATTACTACTGAAATGACATTTAGCATTTATTTAAATATAATAATATATGTTGCTTATAAGGACAGTTCAGTTGCATAATAAAGACATCTAGTGCCACTTGCAATATCTTGAAATCTCAAAACATTTGGGCAATACTGAGAAGGTTCTCACAGAAATTTAAGACTATCTCTACACTTCTGGTTTGCTCCAGACTCAGTGGCAAGATCCACAATATGTCAGTTTCAACCAGCCGTGTATTCTTGGTCAGCTAAAACGAACCCCAAGGATAAGAACTAACTGTAGACTTCTTCCATTTAGTTACATCTATCAGTTTTTAATGTAAGCTTCATAACAGATAAAGAACAGACGTAAGAATTTGTTGTGATGCAACTCATCTAACCTATTTCCTATGTCTAGAAATGTTTCTGAGTTGTTACACGTAGATATAAAGATGGGATTCAACTCCAGACTGTAGAAATCAAATTTAGGTACCAAACAATGAGGATTTACCTAACAGCAAAAATCGGACTCCAGGGATAATCTAATAGGGCTTTTTATCACTAAGATTGGTATAAAGCTTAATGTTACAGACATGCAGTTTTAGGTGTCTACATGTTTGCTGCGTGATTAAGCTTTCATTGTAGACAATGAGAACATAGTTTGCACACTCAGTGGATTTTGTTTCAGATGTCCATAAGCTGTGCAGTACTATTTGAGATGCTCTGCAGCATCCTCCAGGCATCCAGTTGCTAATTTTGATGGATGAAGGTCCTCTGTAGATCCTGTGTCACATCTTCCAGCCCTATGTAAATACTCTGAGTACCTTACGAAGTCTCAAATGGTACTCAGGTCTATTTTAGCCCCCTGAACTGAGCCCTAATGCTGTACTGACTGTGCCTCCATCAAATATAATAATGTACCTGCTTCAATGGCTAATTCTGTCTAGATTCTAGAGATCATACCTAGTCCAAGTGATAAAAGTTCATTTTTTGCTTATCTAAGCACATATGTATATATAATTTATTCACATATTATTAAGTGGTTTATTACTACCACACTCACAACATCCATGCGTTCATTTTTTCTCTCATTAAGTAAACATTCAATATTGTCTTTTGTTTACTTCTTCTATGCAAATGACAAACTGGCTAAGCTGTTAATTTTTGTCATATCTTTCTACTTATATTTTATAATTGCTAAATTCTTGCATAACATCTGAAACCAGAAAAGACAGAATTAAACTTGTATTTCTTTATCTGAAAAATGTCAGCTGTTAAAGATAGATTATGTCAGCTGTTAAAAATAGATTTTCTTCATTATATACCACCTTTCACTGTAACTTTTATTTTATAATAAGGAAGACCAAAAGTCCTCTCTTAAACTATTTGCTCCAACAGACCTCATGATCTATATCGCCACCAAGTTTTGTGCAGGCAGACATATTTAAAGATAGGCTGTCAAGGAAAACTAAAGAAAGACAGAATTCAGGCATAACCCATTTTTAAAATGTTCCTAATTTGCTATAAATTTAGAGATATCTCAAAAGAAAAACTATGTTTGAAAAACTATGTTAGGTCATAAGCAACTTCTTAAAATTTGTTAAATTTTGCATCAGTCTAGCACTTAATTAATCTCACTGCAAGCCAATGCCCATGTTCATTGGAATGAGGATCTTGTCTTGTTATTTTTTTCCTAATATTCTGCAAGAAAAAGCATAGAATAAGTCATCCTTACTTTCACTACTAAGCTGATATAATTTTTCTTATCATCTTATGACAGCAGACAGGAAAATATTCTATTTCAGTTCAGATAAAAACGAGTCTTTCTACATACATGCTTAAATTCTGTATTTCATTTGGAAAAGTTCTCTTCTCTTGCACATTTCTCATTCAATCTCTCTTTCTGTATTGTTCACTGACATACAGTTCCTTTGCACATAGTCTTGCTGAGACAGACAACGGGTTTTATTTCATTCTGCTTGTTTTGCATCTGTTTGTATTAAGTGTACTAAATTCACTCAAACTTTGGTGACAACTAGAGAGATTTTTAACAAAAGTTATTGTGGTGGAAAATTTTGGTAAGTAATAAACTTAAATTAACAGATGAGTCCTTTAAAATGTGTGAGAGCTATGCTGTCATTTCTATCCTGTGGAGCTTCAGTGCTTCACACTCTAAAGTGTAAGTAATGCATCTTTAGATAGCCCCTGGTTGAGCTACTTGCTAACAGGTTATTTAATAACAAGTTGGAAGGCATAAACTGAAAGATAAAAAAGTCTCTTCAGTCATAGCTCCAAAGCATTTCTAACTGCATCAAAGATTTCACTATTGATTTGATAGCACTTATGAATGCAGTTCAGATGTTATTGCTTCACATTAAAAGATTAAGCAAGTCATATCAGTTTGAAATCAACTGCAGTATTGGCAGTTTAAAACTGGATATACTTTCTCTCAAGAAAATAAAAAGAGGAGAAGAAATTACACTACAGTAGCATATTACAGGAAGATAAAAACAATTTTTAAATAATAATGATGAATAGTATTTCTATACTGTGACGGCATATGGCAGAAGGCCCTAAGAAGGTTATGTACACCATCTTTACATACTAATGTACAAAAAAGATATACCTAAGAAACTTTTCAACGTGGTGCTCTTGGCACCATTTGTATATTTGATTTGGTAACTGGTAAGTGAAAAATGTGTAGGCAGTCATGTGAACAAAGCAGAATCCAGAAGTGTTCCCTATTTGTAGAGATGTCTCTAGTAAACCTCATATTCTTTGACTGAAGCCCTACAAATCTTTCCTCCTTCTTGGAACTGTACTTTTGTTTCCAAAATAGAGATAGAGAGACTAACAATTTCTCACTGGTGAGTTGCTAGAGTCAGCATTAATTACAGTGATGTGGCATATGGCACCAACTGGAGCAGTTGCTCTGGCACATTAGAAGACATGGGTGATCTGAACCAGGAGGGAAGGAGGATACTGCCATGTGTGTCTCAGACCTCAACGTGTGCTTGCTGCTTCTTTCTGAGTTAGAGGCATCACTTGCCTTGCAAGAAAGAGGCACTCTGTCTTAAGCATCAGGGAAAGCAAGTGTCATAATGCCTACTCAGAGAATGAAGAGGAAGTGGACAGATCCTTCAGAGAGACACTGCAGAGACAAGATGAATGCTGCCCAGGCAGAGCTAGAAACTGTCAAATAAGGAGACCTGAGAGAGTTCACTATTATCTGCTGGCTAATTTTACTTCTATCACGGTTTATATCCAGCCAGCAACTCAGTAACACACATCCACTCACTTGATCCCCTTCTTCCCCCCTGCTCCTGGTGGGATGGGAAGGAGAACAGGAAAAATGCAAAACCCACGGGTTGAGATAAGACCTGTTTAACTACTAAAACAAAGAACAATATAATGATAATACTAGTAATAATAATAATGATAAAGGAAATAACAGGTGGAGAGAATATGAAACTAAAAGGGGAAAGAAGAAAAATAAATAAACAGCAGTGCCGCAGTGATACAGTTGCTCACCACCCACTAGCAAATACCCAGCCTGACCCAAGCAGTGATTGGTCCCTTCTGGGTAACTTCTCCCAGTTTATATACTGGGCATGACTAGCTGTGGTATGAAATACTCCTTTGGCTAGTTTGGGTCAGGTGTCCTGTCTCTGCTCCCATCAAGCTTCTTGTGCCCCTCCTCACTGGCAGAGCATGAGAGACTGAAAAGCCATTGATCAGAATAAGTGACACTTAGCAACAACTAAAACATTGGTGAGTTATCAACATGTTCTCAGACCAAAGCCAAAACACAACACTGCACCAGCTACTAAGAAGAAAATTAACTCTATCCCAGGCAAAACCACAACAACTTCAAAACCAAAAAAAATTGAAAAAAACCTATTTTGGACTGATTAAAGGCATGATTGATATCCAGTTTTTAGACTTTTGTCCTTAAGTGAAGTTTTATTTACAAATAAATTTAAGAATTTCTGAGTATCATTAGAATGCAAGGAAAGAAAGAAAAAAAACCCAAACCCAAACACCCAAGCAAAAAAAACCCAAATAAGATCAAAAAACTATAATAAGAAATTGCAAACAAAAATCTGAAATTTATCATGTTTTACTCTCTAAGTCCTGGCATAAAACTTTCTCCAAAGTACTGTGACATTCCCTAGTTGTTTCTTAGACCTGGAGATCAAAGATTTTTCTATTTTCACTTGGATAACAAGTAAAGAGGTAAATGCAGAAATTCATAACCGGTTAGTTATTCAAATTGCTTGTCTACTTAATCTCATTGAGTTGAACTAAATTACCTTATTGCCTGTTGAGAAGCTGATCAGGCAAACACCAGTTAAAAACCTCTCTATTAATTAAATTACACTATTTAACCAAGTAACAGGTAGATAAACTAGTGATTAGTTTTTATTCAGAGTTGGTGAAACATGAGTTCAAACATTGTTCAAATATAATCATCCTTTATTTTTCCACATTTTTTTTTGTGCCCATTCAGTGTAATAACCCCAGCAAAAATGGAGATCTCACAGTCACAAGTTAGTAGTGATTTAGGAATCTAGTCGTCTTCTTGTGTTAGATACTGATTCTCAAGTGAGAAATAGTACATCTGTGACACAGTAGAAAGGCCTGTTACACTCAAACTGTAAGCTCCCCCCCAATTTATATGTTAGCATTCAGTGAATGAGTTTTCATCAACTACATATATATCCACCTAGTCATGCCTTTTAGCTTTCTGGACCTCAGTTACCAAGCTCTGACTAAAAGTTATTAGTAATTTCCTGCTTGACAGGATTTTTCGAAGGAGAATTACATTAAAGATGTAAGGGCATTCAAATCTGAGATAATAAAGTAATTTTAACATCATTATAAGAATGATCAGGTAATTCATACCAAGCTTAGTAATAAATTATACCTATTTTTCACTCAATTGTATTGATTCAAACCAGTCCATTAATTAAATTATGTAAATAATTACATTATTTTAAATCAACTGAAAGCATCTCAACCTAGCTATGAATCTTATGACATTGTTCAATTTTGGGGAAAACAAACAATTGATTTTAAATTTATATTTTTGAAAACTGCTTAAGTCAATAAATTGCTTCTGAAATAAAAAATGCTTTTCTTTTTTCTCAATAAAGCTTGTAATTGCTGGTTATCTTCATAGCAACCTACTTTTTGTGTTATTACCCTGCTTTCCATTTCATAATCTAAATTAGATTTAACTTCTAAAAAACCTGTTTATGTGAAGAATTTGTTAAAAGTGAAGGGAAGTAGTTTTTTCTTTAGGATTATGAATTTTAAAGAGTAAATCAAATGAAAATGGAAGCCTGGAAAAATACGTTCTAAACAAAAAGTATTAGTTTATGTTTTATTACCTGGCTCTTAGTTTGTAGGTAATGAAGATATAACATCACAGGTTTGCTTTGCTTACGTCTTATGCACCTTTTCCAGCATATGAGGTAAATTTTACATTGATACTTTCCTCATTCGCTAAGGAGTCGATACATGAATCTGGGCAAAGATCTTATTTTAATATGTGATACACAATATAATATTAAGCATGTTCTTAGATATCCAACAAATTAAGGAAGACTGCAGCAATTGTTCTGGCATCTTATCAATGTGTGTTACAGTCTACAAGAAAAGAGAGAAAGGGTTAATGTTGGAAATATTTTAACTAAACTTAAAATCTATGCTTTGCTAACAGTTACTTGCATTTTATTAATTTATTTTTCAGTTATTTTCCCCTAAATTACATAAATCAGAAATACTTTTAAAATATTTAATGAAGAATAGAGTTGAAACTGCTATGCTTCCTTTATTTTGGAGCTGGGCCTAAGGCAGAACTGAAAAAAAAATCAAAAACTACTCTGAGGAGAGTAAGGCACAGACCCCATTTCTGGTTATGAAATGAAATCGTTTATTTCCTGAAGGTCCAGGGTTGATATAGGCTATACGAAGTACCTGAGTGTATGAGCGGCTAATACAATTGGTTAGCTGACACCTCCCACGTGGGTGCATTCGCTTCTTCATTGGTTGATATCTTGCCCAGCGGTTGCCTTGATTGGACGCTTCTTTCTTCCTTCTTATCTTGCGAAGCTCTCCCTGCAACACTCCTCTATGGTCTCAAAACTTTCCCAGCAGCATTCCTCTGCTATCTCAAAGTTCTCCCAGCAGCTAGTCTAGCTGAGAAATCCTTCACATCAAGGTCCTTTACACCCAACACTACTCCAATTGAGATATTTTTTAATATAGAATCATAGAATCGTTGAATAGTTAGAGTTGGAAAGGGCCTTAAGATCTTCTAGTTCCAATCCCTCTGCCATGGGCAGGGACACTCCCACTAAACCATGTCACTCAAGGCTCTCTCCAGCTTGGCCTTGAACACTGCCAGGGATGGAGCATTCACAACTTCCTTGGGCACCCCATTCCAGTGCCTCACCACCCTTACAGTAAAGATCATCCTCTTTATATCTGACCTAAACTTCACCTGTTCAAGTTTTAACCTGTTATCCTTGTACTACCACTACAGTCTCTAATGAAGAGTCTCTCCCCAGCATCCCTATAGGCCTGTTTCAGGTACTGGAAAACTGCTATGATGTCTCCACAAAGCCTTCTCTTCTCCAGGCTCAACAGACCCATTTTTTTCAGCCTATCTATCTTCATATAGAAGATGCTCCAGACCTCTGATCATTCTTATAGCCCTCCTCTGGACTTGTTCCAACAGTTCCATGTCCTTCTTATGTTGAGGACACCAGAACTGTACACAGTACTCCAAGTGGGGTCTCACAAGAGCAAAGGGGCAGGTTCACTTCCTTTGACCTGCTGGTCATGCTCCTTTTGATGCAGACCAAGATTCATTTGGCTTTCTTGGCTATGAGCTCACACTGAAGCTGGCTCATGTTCAGTTTCTCATCAACCATTACCAGTAAGTCCTTCTCCACAGAGCTGCTCTGAATCTCTTCTCTGCCCAATCTGTACTGTGCTTGGTATTGCTCCCACCCAGGTGTAGGGCCTTGCACTTGGTTTTGTTGAACTTCATGAAGTTAGCATTGGCCCAGCTCTCAAGCCTGTCAAGGTGCCTCTGGATGGCATTCCTTCCCTCCAGTCTATCAACTGCACCACATAGCTTGATGTCATTTGCAAACTTGCTGAGAGCACACTTAATCAAACACTCAAGTAACAGTCCATGTCACTGACAAAGGTGCTAAACAGGATCAGTCCCAAAATCAACCCAAAGGGCACCACTACTCATTGGTCTCTACATGAACATTGAGCCGTTGACTGCATCTCTCTGCTTGCAGCCATCAAGCCAATACTTTATCCAGCAGATGGTCCATCCATCAAATCCATGTCACTCTGATTTAAAGACAAGGATGTTGTGTGGGCAGTGTCAAATGCTTTGCACAAATCCAGGTAGATGATGACGTATCTTTATCTGTGGACTATAACTTCAATTGTGTCAGCCAAGTTAAAGTAGAAGGAAGTGAAAATTAAGCTCCTGTTTGCTCACTGTTTTCTTTCCTCCAGCTTTATTTTCCAGCCAGCAACCTTTAATGAGTGGTAAGACCTTCTTCATAGTACCTCTGTGATTCCTGAAAAAGTATCTTTTTGCAATCACAACTGGGTCCTACCTCACTTGAAAATCTTCTCCACTGAATAATCACAGCTAGCAGAAACACCTTGTATCCCTATATGGTTCCATGCAATTGTGTGTAAACAGTGAAGAAAAGCCATGCAGGCTCACTTCTCCTCTGTTATGAAATCATACAGGTTCAACAAGAAAAATATTTATGCAGTCCCTTCTACTTCTCCTTGCTTACTTGGTTGTCTAGCTCTTTTCCACCAGCTGTCTTTATACTCGTGCCTGTCATGGGTTCAGCAGTAGCAGTCATTTTTCCCCTTCTT
>JAOEHY010025912.1:0-26291 GCA_025447955.1 Psilopsiagon aurifrons
GTGATTTGTGTTATACCTTAGTTATTGGACTGTTCTTATCTCAACCCGTGGGAGTTACATTCTTTCGATTCTTCTCCCCATTCCCCTCCCCCTTTTTGGAGTGGGGGGGAAGAAGGAGGGGGAAGTGGGTGAACAAAACTGCTTGTTTTACAGCTTAAACCGCGGCAGCTCTTTTAGGAGGGGGAGGTGGGTGAACAACTGCATGGCTGATTTACAGCTTAAACCACGACAGTTCAGTGTTCAAATGGCCAGTGTTGGACATTTTTAAGATTTGGCTGGACACGGTGCTGGGACACCCTGAGAGTGCTATTCTGAGATACCAAAGTTACCAACCTCAGTGAGTTCGATGACAGAGTCATCTATTGCATCACAAGTTGAGTTTATGCTGGTGTACACAGTATCTTTTCCATAGTATAGAAGAAATCAAAAAAAGACTTAGTCATGAAGAAAATACTTCAGTTCTTTTTTTCCAGAAGCGTATTTTTTTACTGCTGCAATATTGCAAATGGGCAGACTGAAAAATCCCTACCAGAAAAATACTGTGTTTCATTTAAAACCAGGATAACTCTCTATTAAGTTGGTTCTCCAAGGTAAGCAGAATTCTGGCACCTGCTGAAGGTGGCTAACATAACAGTGTGAGCAAGGACATATCCAATACTGAAATGGCACAAAATGCTTCAAATTCCTTCAGTCAGAAGATGCTATAGTGGGGTAATAGGATAACGTTTTAAGCAACACAGAAGAGCCAGGACTGTTGATGTATTAGGAACCAACCAGGAAGCACCCGTGAAATGCCTCAGAGTACTTAGTGTTCCTCTGAAATGACAACGTGGTCAGCTGCCCAACCGAAATGCCTCTACACCAGTGCACGCAGCATGGGCAACAAACCAGAGGAGTTGGAAGCCACTGTGCAGCTAGAGAGCTACCATCTTACCATTACTACTAAAACACAGTAGGATGATTAACACAATGAGTGCTGCAGCTGGTGGCTATAAACTTTTCAGAAGGGTCAAGGCAAGAAAGAAGGGAGGGGTGGTTGCTCTTTATGTGAAAAATCTAACTGACTGCACAGAGCTGTCTTTGAAAAACAGCAATGAACATGTTGAGAGCGTAAGTAAAATTTACGGGCCAAGCCAATAAAGAAAACCTCCCAATTGGTGTTTACTACACACCCCTCAACCAAGCGGTGTTATTGCCTGCTGAAAACATTCTTACTTCTGGAAGGATCATACTCACAGACTGATCCTGCTGGGGAACTTCAGCCACCCTGACATCTGCTGCAAAAGCAGCACTCCAAGCTGTAAGCAGACCAGGAGACTCTTGGAGAGCACTAAGAAAGAATTCTTAATCCAGGTGACAGACAGCCCAACCAGAGAAGTGTAGTAAGATCTGCTGCTTACCAACACAGATGAACTAATTAAAGATGTCAAGACTGGCAACAGCCTGGGCTCCAGTGATCATGATCTGGTGGAATTCATAATCTTGAGGTACACGGAAAGGTGAAGAGTAGACCTCAGGACCCTGAGCTGTTGAAGAAACTTTCAGTTGTTTAAGGAATTTGTGGATTGAATCTCCTGGAAACTGCCCTCAGGGACAAAAGAGATGAACAGAATTATCAAATCTTCAAGAAGAGCTGAACAGAACTAGCAAATATTCAAGGACATTTTTCCTAAGGGGGCAAAAACTCTTGATTCTCATACGTCAGAAATTAGGAAATGAAGGCAGGAGACCGGTATGGCTGAGTAAGGATCTCCTAATCAAACTCAAGCATGAGAAGAAAATGCACATGTAGTGGAACCAGGGACATACATCCTGGGAAGAATATAGGTATGCTGCCAGGATATGTAGAGCTGGAATCAGGAAATGTGAAGTACAGTTTGAGTTGAATTTGGCAAGGGATGTAAAGTATAAAAAAGTGCTTCTGCAAGTACACTGGTCAGAAAAGGAAGATGAAAAAAAATGTACACACACCTCCCCACCCCTTGTAGCTAATACAGAACTATTTACATCTGAGGTATTCAGCGTTGCTTTGGGGTTTTTTTGTAATCCGTCTTTCCCAAACTCAGGAACTCTGAACATCCAGGCAGGGACTGAAGAAATTAAGTTCACCCCATCATATATAAAGATCAAGTTCAAGACCAGCTGAAAAGCCTGAACATACCTAAATCTATGAGACACGAGAGGCATCTCAGGTTGCTGACGTAATTGACTAATGTAGTTGCCAAGCCACAACCACTTGAGCATATTTGAAATGTCATGGCAGTGAGGTGAAGTCCCAATGACTGGAAGAAGGGAAACATGACACTCATCTTTAAAAAGGGTAAAAAGGCAGAACATGGGAACCAACAACCATCAGCTTCACCTCTGTGCCTGATAAGGTCACTGAAGGGATCATCCTGGAACATACAGCAATGCATATGGAAGAGTGGGAGTTGATTAGAGACAGCCAACATGGCTTGACCAACAGCAAATCATGCCAAACTAAGCTAATGGCCTTCTACAGCACAGTGACTGCGTAAGTGGAAAAGCAAAGAGCTACAAGATGTCATTTACCTAGACTTCTGTAAGGCCCTTGATACAATCCTCCATAACATTCTTGCCTGTAAAGCAGAGACACATGGGATTGATGAATGGACTATTAGATGGACAAAGAATTGGCTGGAGGGCCACATATAAAGAGTTACAGTCAGTGGCTCAATAGTTAAGTGGAAAGCTGTAACAAATAGTGTTCAAATACCATTGATATTTACAACAACATCGTAGACAGGGGCATTGTGAGTGCTCTCAGAAAGTTTGCAGACACCAAGCTGAGTGGTGCAGCAGATCTGAGAAAAACTTCATGAGGTTCAACAAGGCCAAACATAAAGTCCTGCACCTCAGTCAGGGCTATCCCCAGTATCACAGAATCATAGGAACAACGAGGTAGGAAAAGACATTTTAGATCAATCAAAGACAACCATTTCCCCACGACTGCCAAGACCACCATTAAACCATATCAATGCAGACTAAGTGATTAACTGATTGAGTGCAGCCCTGTGGAGTAGGATTTGAGAATACTGGTAGACAAAAAGCTGGATATGAGCTGGCAGTGAGTACTTGCAGCCCAGAAAGCCAACCATATGCTGGACTTCATCAAAAGGAGTGTAAACAGCAGGTTCAGGGAGGTAACTTTGCTCTTGTGAAACCCCACCTGGAGTACTGTGCTCAGCTCTGGAATTCCCAGAACAAAACAGATAAGGACCAGTTTAGAGCGAGTCCACAGAAGGGCTAAAAATGGCCAGAGGGCTGGAACAACTCTTATGGAGATAGGCCAAGAGAGTTGGAAGTTTTCATCCTGGAGAAGACAAGGCACCAAGAGAGATCTTCTACTGTGGTCTTTCAGTAAGTAAAAAAAGCTGATATGAAAGATGGAGAAAGGTATCTTACCAAGGACTGTAGTGACAGAACAAAGGGCAATGTCTTTGAACTGAAAGAAGTCATAAGGAAGCAGATTTTTTTACAGTGAGGGTGGTGAGACACTGGCCCAAATTGTCCAGAGAAGCTGTGGCTGCCCCATCCCTGGTAGTGCTCAAGGTCAAGTTGGGCCTTGAGCAACCTCATCTAGTGGAAGGTGTCCCTGCCCATGGGAGGGAGGGGCAGACCAGGTATCTTTAGAGATCCCTTCCAACTTAACCATTCTATCTTTCTAATATATAGTACGTGCATTAATAATTATATAAGAAGAAACATTATCATTAGTATAAAATCCACAGCCAAACAAGTGTATGTGAACTGTAAGGCAGTACTTCTCAATTTTTGAAAAGGCTCCTTCAAAATGATTTCCATTTACTGTTAACAGAGGAAGATCTGTACCAGCTTTGTTCTTTGGAGAAAATCTCCTCATCTGGAAAGAAAAAACCCTATTCTTACAGAACAGTGACATAAGGTTTATGAGAGTGTGCCTGGACACTGAAAGTAACATTCTGTTTACTTGGACAATCACTGCATGAGAAAGACACTGTACCAAGACCTTTCCCAACTGTTCTGTCAACAGGCCTAACAGGCTTACAGACAGAAAACCACAGAGGTGGACCAGATGACCTCTCAACATCCCTTCCAACCTGAACAATTTTGTGTAACAGGATCAATTTCACTTTCCTTGCTTTTGAAGAAGAAACTGTAGATCCCGTACTGATTCAGGCCATCAAAAGTACAGCAGCTGTTTAATGCATCACATTGTCAAAGGAAAGGCCTTGAGTCCAGTTGGGTTTTTGTTAACCTGTTGGGTTTTCGTTAACCATTTTAAGAACATGAGCCAGGAAGGAAGGAAGGAATTGCACAGACTGAGAGAGAACAACTGAAAAAAAAAATTCTCTAGAAATTCAAAAAAAAAGAATAAAGAAAATCTGAGCATTCGACATCATGGGTAGTCCTGAATATAAATCAACTTCAAGGCACTGCAGAAATCTGTTCCATAACTGTAAGAAAACAGCATCGCTTATTCTAGCCATGCACTCTTGATACCCTGATAATGCAAAGAGAAAGAACTGTTCTGTACAGACAAATCCCAGCACTAGTAAGAAATGATTTTCTACATAGATGGTGTGCAGATTTCCAAGGGATCTTAAGCAAGAGACAGTACAAAAATTAGTATCTGAATGTCTCACTTCACTTGTTACACAGGCTGAGATTCACACAGTTCTATAATAACAATAAAAGTAACATTCCTATGCCGCCCTGCCTGCAGAGGTCCAACAGACCATCAAATACTCCATCAAGCCACATCTAATCTTACATGTGTACACTCTGACAGGGGCTCCATCTTAACTCATCCTCTTACAATATATATAACCTGTGTTAATAGAAAGTGACACTGATGAAAGCACTATCAACTTCTTCCCAGCATATAAGAGATTTCTGGAAGAAAACATTTCAGACACTTGTATTTGCTGAACAGCAGGAAATAAAAAAAAAAAATATTAAAGAAGTCACTGCCACATTCCACTTCTACCTTCTTATGGTCTGCCCAAATAAACAACCATATCAGAATATTCACACCCCAAACCTAGCACAAACAAGCACAAACCTGTCAAGCACAAACTTATGAGTGAGGACTAATACAGTTGCAAAAAAGAATTCACATATTTAGATGAACAGGCAAAGCGAAAACTTAGCTGGTCACAAAAGCTGAAAGCAAACAGCTTTATCGTGGAGAGCTTGGGTGGTGCTGGCTGAGCCCATCCTGAATGTCTCCTCTGCACTACTCAAACACTAAGCCCTCCTGCGGCATTTTGCACTGATTTCTAGACCACCCACTCAGATGTGGATACAGAAACCACATGTGCTGGAATGTCTGCCCTGCACTGAAAGCAGTAACAGTATTGTGACCTTATTACTTGTGCAGGCAGGCTTTTAATACAACTGATTTGCTTTAACTTTTCAATACCTTTGATTCCTCAATGGTTTGTATGCAGTCTGCCTACTGACCTTCAGATGCTTAAGTATTTGAAAGGGGAATATGGCCATTGGGGGAAAAAAAAAAACCCACTATTATCAGAACGAAAGTATTTTTAAGCAGATTTTTCCCTCACCTTTTCTTCCCCCACAATAAATAGGCTTTATTTCTCAGTCTTATTAAAAAGATGTAACTGACAGCTTCACAAACCTACTGTTTCCTAAACAGGATTCGGACCCTGAATTCTGTCCCCCTGTAAGCAATTATAATGGTAATCATCTATTCCACACTGTGATGAGAAGGGTAAAGTTTCCTAAAGAAAATTGTAGCTTTATAGCATCAGCTGTCTGAAGGAAAACGACTCATTCGATGTAACATTCAAGGAAAAGGTTACTTCTAGTCAGAATTATGCTGCTGATGAAAATATATCTTCTGCTGTATTCACAGACCCACATTTGACTTTGCTCATATTTTCAGACTGCAAAAACTAAATGAACAATGAAAAGTGCAAGATTGTAATTCTGCAGCAGAATCAGTCCGGCTGAGGTAAAATACAGAATTTAAGTAAGAATCAAAATTCAAACAAATGTTAAACAGACATTAGCATCTCAAATAGTAAGACAGCTTAAAAGTTTGTACGATGCTGGAATACACCTCTCATCAACTCAGCAATGACACAGCCATTAGAGCAGTGAACCAAAGGAGCTGCCGTTCTGCAAGCTGTCACCATTACCTTACAACAGGCAGAACTGCTTACCAGCAAACTGTACTGTCTATGTTAACATAAGGACCACATGCAGCTACTAAGGGATCTCTTCACTCTTTTTTTTCCCAGTGTTGTTCCTGCTCCCCATCCTGCCACTCCACAAGGGTATTGTTCTCACTGTGGCAATACTTCTCTTTCCTGTCTAGCCACAGCTGCATTTCTTGCCAAAGAAATGCAAGGCTTTTATGTGACTGCGGTTTGATGTTTATTTATCTGCTCAGACACAGAGCCAGCCTTGTAAATGTCACTGCTTTAGCTGTGTTAATGCACTGATTAACTCCCAAGCGTACACAAAAGCACTGCTCATATATGAGTTTTAGTCCCCATCATCTGTTCATAAGCCTTTCACGCTTAACAGTAAAGTTTCTTCATACAGTATACAGAATAGCTTCCTGGTATACACTACACTTGACTGTATGCTGCTTAACAGTTAAGAAAACTAATGAGGATCATAAAAACACATGCCTTGCACTTGCTAAACTTTGGAACATGTTTTACACTGCTTATTTTTGCAGTTTCTGCTGGCTCCAACAGCAGCTGAGTCTTGACAGAATTTTAAAAGTGAGTCTCAAATTCAGTGCACTGCACTACAACAAACTCGGTACATCAAAGGACCAATGAACAAACATAAAACCTACCAGTCCCTCTATTGACTGAAACAGTAAGTTTGCTAAAAGATACACTGCTTGCCATTAAACAGCCAGTAGAAAAGACAGGGTATGATGTGCATGAACAAAGACAGTGTAAGGCAAATCAAATATCCTACCATTAGTGCTTGGAATAAAATAATGCATAGAGCAACTGAACAGAGCATTTAATTTTGCAAAATAGGTAACGGAGATTGAAATCAACAGGTCGTTCAAGAAGCCATGAAACACTAGTATAGCTCCTATGGAAATAAGGTAATACTTACTGGGGACCTAAACCAGATAGTGAACATGCTTTAATTCATTGTAAGAATTGGAAAGGACAACATATCAGGCAAAACACAAGAACTACTGGGCTCTCCAAATGCACTATACTGCGCGCACAGTACTTTGAAAGTGTAGACTTTACCTAAAAACACCCAATGAAATAGAAGAGAAACAGCCACTCATTTCTTATGATCTAAAAGCTGAAGACTGAACATGAGTTTTCTTTCACTTGGAAGGCTTTCCCCACTTCCTCCTTTCTTGCTCTCTCTTTACTGTGGACTAAGATGGCCTTTAAATCTAGATGATACTGAAATTTCTATAAAGCATCTCAATTAATTCAAAATCCTAAAAAGATATTAAAACTTGTCTACCCAACTGGACATCACTTCCTGAGATCAAAAGTTAAGTGGCAAGATGACAACTGTCCTTACTATTAGACATAAATACTGTTCAAGTAACAGTGACTCACTTATGATGAAAATGATTGTTTTAGCTATCGCAATTTACTGCTAACCTGGCTAGTCCACTCAATGAAATAACCCAAATTCTACAACTTTGTTTTAAACAGCTGGATATTAAGTCAAACTCCTAAACATCTATTGTCCAAACACTAATCCAACCCAAAGATCATTGCCTATATACACGAAAGACTTGAAAAGGTATCTCACTATTTTTTCTTTAAGACAAATATGAATGTCTGAAATTGAGTGAACAAGGATTTATTTTGGTTTTGCATACAAAATTAGATGAAAATAGCTGTGTTTCAAAATTGAGATCAACACTTCGTAACTATCAGAATTTCGTGAAAAAGTCAGCACACACACACATAACTGCAGTCTATCTTCTTCCCTTACCCACTGAATGATAAAATTTCAGATTTTAAGTATGATCCACAGTTTACAGGAATTTCAGCAGTAACTGATGCTGTAATTGATGTTATCTCCCTTTCATGCCTATTCTACTTGCTGTTTTCTTCCACTCTAGTTCTCGGTGTATAATAAAGCTTATCTGTTATTTTATGGCTCAAACTATTCATTTCACCATTTCTAAAAAAACAGTGTAGCCACACAAGAAGCATAACTGGATTCTTCCCCTCCTGAAACTCAGTGAGTTTCTATCACAAAGCTCTGTGTAAAAAATCAAAATGGACAAATTTCCATATGTATCTGATACAGCTAAAGACAAGAAGTTAAACACACGCTAGTAGACCAACTGTTTTAAGGTTGCTTTTAGATTTCCAAATATTCCATAGAAAACAATCCATAAAAACTGAAGTTTATCCCCTTCACATGCACCCCTACCCCCACCCCACCATCACCTTCTTTATGTCAAAAGTTTCGAATTACACTTCCACTCCCCTCCCCACCACCAATTGCACATTAAGACACAGACTTAGAAGAACATAACATTTCAAGTATGCTTCATGCCAATCATCAATAAGAGTCATAACATTACTGAAAAAGTACACTTATTCTTGTGAAGCCTGAGAAGGACTTCCTGTGGAGTGTGGTCAAACAACATTTTAAATAAGAAAAAAGTTCTCCAACCCAATTTGCATCCCACCCTCTCAAAAGGAGTAAAGTGTAAAATTTTCTTTGGACTTAAAGAAACAGTATTAGCATTTACCATCTGAATAAGAAATAACCCCAACAGAAATTCAGTTTTACAGTGCTGCACAGATCATGTGCATGAAACAGGAACTCATACAGATACTGTGTTTAGCTCTACACATACAGACTACATGTGGCATATAAACATACACATGACATACTGGCCTGTCCAGAAACAAGATACATTTTTAAGGCTAATAAACCTGAATAAATCTTTGCATCCAGAAGTATTTTTTAAAATTGTCTTCCCTTTTCATTGGAGGATCTGAACGCCCAAGGGTGATCATTTCATCAAGAAAGCAGGGAGGTTTAATGAGAAACTGAGTACACGTGCTCTCTTTTTATCATGCATAAACAGGAATTCTGGTTTTTAAGGAATAATGGATGGCATAAAAGAATACTCATTTCTATAGACAAGAAATCCTTCTGGAAACACAAGCAGGTTTCTGAACAAATACCAAAATCTGGAGAGTGTAAAAAGCATATATGCATATGTGCATGTGTGAGTATATACATATATATATGCAGGTGCATGTCTATGTGTATACACACACACATACATGCAATATTCCATGTATTTATTCCAACATGTAACTGTATAATTTTTTTCGAAGTATTTTAATTTAGCAGTTGTAAAAATCCCCAACAAAATCAGAAACAAAACCTCAAAATGAAGTAAGCAGACCATATACTATATGAACAAACAAAAAAGTTATGCAAATAATTTTTCGGTATAAGTGAGTCACACAGTGGCAGCAGAGGAGTGCTGAAACTCATAGTAATAAATAGCTCCAAATTAAGAATTCTCTACATCTCCTTAGAGACAGGACCAGTATTTCTTCTTTTATAATGATCCTGCAGAACACCTTCACTCATATATATTTAATTTTATAACATTAAATCAGACACAAGAAAGTAGGCTGCAAAAGCTGCTGGATTCAGGACAGTATACACAACATTTTTTGTTAAAAGTCCTACTGGTTTATTCACTAAGGCTAGACAGCAAGTCATATAATCCTATTTGGTGCACTTCCTACCATCGTCAAGATCAATAAACGGATAGAACCAAGGACCTGTGGTCCAACCCACTGTGGCAGAGAAGCAACAAATACAGGATTATTGTTTGATCCCCAACTTTGTATCTTGTTTCCTGGAACTGCAGAAGTGGAAACAAGATTGTAGTGCTTTTAGAGACTACAGAAAGATTGCAAGAAGTGGCTTTTTAATGTAAGATTACTATGCTTCTGATAGTACTGCATCAAAAGAGCACACATGGGACTTCACTACTTGCAACATCTGGTAGTACCATTCAATGACTCATTAACTTCAGAATACATGTATGCAGTAATAAATAGATCAGTTACGTAATAAGGCAGTGTGTTGAACATGCATTCGTCTTGTGGACTGGAACACCACAGAGAGAGATACATGATACCATACACATTCATTAAGACCAAGTATTTTTGTTTGGTTTTGTGTATTTGTTTTTCAAGGCTATCCAGGCAAACTCTTCTGGAGCATTTTCTTCTTGAGAAGAGTGGTCCTCTGAGTCTTGTCACATTTCTTCTCCCTTATTAACAGATGATCACTGGCTTTAAGTAAAAATAAAGCTGAAGAGGGTTGTTTTGTTCCCCCACCCCCCTTTTGGTTGCATCATTCTGAATGTGTCATTTAAAGAACAGGTTCTGATGCAGAAAGACGCTGAATCTTTAGGAGGTTCCACATGTTTCCAGGTAACTCTGTAGTTTACGGACTGTGGTTCTGTCCAGTGAGCAAAGATCAAAGTCAAAAGTTGTATTTGTGATATGAAAGTGTCCAGTTTCTTCTATAAGATTCACTATCTGAAAGGGAAGATGCAGTTGACAATTTCAGCAACTTTACATGCCTACTCAGTGTATTAATATGGCATTACGTATCATATGAAAGGCATAAAATAAGCCAAATTGCCCCATGACTTGCTCGTTAAACCATTGTACTTATCACTCACTTCTTTTCTGACATGAACGACAGTTCAGACTACTACAGTTCCTTAGATTAAAAAGAAAATCTGCCTATTTTATAAGCCTTAATAATTCAAGTCTTAAAAAAAAAAAAAGGAACAAAAAGCACAACCACTCCTCCTTTCCTGTCCCAAACAAATTAAAAAAACAGGGTAAACCTCTGCTGTCTGGCTCACCTGTGCCCACAGCTGCTAAGGAGGTTACTCTAGAAAATATTTTGAATAAGCCTTTCTGCAAGCAAAGGAAAGAAATAAATCCTCATTGAATCTGGTCTGTACCAAATAAAAACTGTGAGCAAGAGGTCTCACATCAACAGTTAGTTCAGATACCAGCACCTATTTCTTGAGAAACAGACGTACATAATTTTTTTAAAAAACCAAATTGATCATGAAATAATCATACAAATGGCATAAGATCACTTCTTGTGTTGAATATTTAATATATATATCACAGCTCTCACTCAAACAGGAAACAGAAGAGCTGATATGAGCTCCAGAAAGGAACAGGGATTAAACCATCTCTCCTATGCAAAGAGGCTGAGAGGGCTGGGATTCTTCAGCCTGAAGAACAGAAGGCTCAGGGTGGATTTTATCAGTGGATACGAATACCTGGAAGGAGGGTGTAAAGAAGATGGACCCAGGCTCTTTCCAGTGGCGCCCAGCAATAGGGCCAGGAACAGTTGGCAGCAATTGAAATGCAGGAGATTCTCTCTGAAACACTTTTTTTCCTGTGAAGGTGACCAAGTGCTGGCACAGGCTACTCAGGGAGATAGCAGAGTTCCCATCCTCTGAGATATTCAAAAGCCATTTGACACAGTCCTAGGCAACCACCTCAATGTGTTCTTGCTTGATCAGGGGCTGCCAGACCATTTAACCTCCAGTGGTCTCTAATAACTTTAATCATTCTATTATCAAGTGGAATCAACAGGACATATCTAACTTGTGCCTTTCTGTAGTTTTGATATTTTTAGTGTCCGAAATGGAGTTCACATTTTTACAGTGGTCATGCTCAATACCAATCTGTTGTAACAAGTAACCGCAGGTAGTTCTAGGATGTGCACCTACCTAAAATATCCATTCAGCATCTTGGAAAGCTGAAGCATTATTTGCCAGACGGGGCTAACAGTGCCAGCACACTATAGCTATGAATCTCCACTGTGCTGTTTCATGTCAAGAGACAGACATCCCAAGGGAGAGCACAGAAAGGTACCCCACCCTAAAGCGGGTCTCTGGCTAGTGTTGTGGACTGACAGAACGTTGTTCTGCTTAAGTCTTTCCAACCATCCCTTCTGTGGCACCCAGGCTCAGCTCAATATCTTGTTTGCACCCTTTAAATTTGAAGCCCATTGAGTTGCATACCTTACAAACATACCTCCACTGAAACATTGCTGCTAGATATTCCTTGCCTATTTGACCTTTATTACACTAAGTGTAATTTCTTTCCCATAGCTGGAGGAGATACAGATATATGCCCACATATATGTGTATTACACAGCATACCTTAAGTGATAAATCTGTTAGGATTACACTAACTTGAAAAAGAAAAATTAATTCAAAATAAGTATTTTGTAATTCTCTGCTCCTTCATTTTATAAACAGATTTTTTTCTCTTTTGACCACAGAATTAAAGATTATGCTGATAAATGAAGTAACATGATGTCTACTGTAGGCAGATAATGACAATTATGTTTCATCCACCCAGTCCACGATGAATTAAACAGAATGGAAACAAGATGAAATACTAAGAAGGGAATGCCTGTTACCGTAACAGCCCCACTTTCTCAATAACCTTCCATTTTCCAGGTTGGAAAAAAAAAATCCAACCTGTTTAATTTGGTTTGCTGCTGTCCAAAATTCTGAAAGTACTTGGGAACAATCCTTCTGTCATTAACACTTCATTTAAATCTGTGCTCTTAGCTTTAAATTTTTTCCATATGGGAATTTTTAATCTGTGATTGCCACCTCCATTTGTCTACTTGTTGATTTGCAGATTCTTGTAACACTTTTACATCTCCTACTGTTGTACAAACTAACACAGGAGTTAAAAAAAAAATCAAATGGGACAAAACTGATTTTTAAATGGTTGCACAAGAAGTTCACAGAATTTGAGGCCAAGAAGATGAACAATTCTGTCTAATGCTTCCTTTTGTTATAGTGGAAGAATACCACTCCTCATCACCCCCACAGCAAAATACCTGCTTTTAGAAACAAGTATTACATAAAGGTATTAACACATGTATTTTTAAACAACACTACACTATTTTTTAAAAACAAGTATATTTAAAAAAATTGATACGGACTTCTATTGATCGGGTTCTGCTTCAGGCTTTTAAGCTCTAAGACAAGGAAAATATAAAGATTTTAAATATATCCCTCAACCAGCCTTCAAGAAATACAGCCAGTAAATACAGAAATATAACATGCTAAATCAGACTGCAATAAACTCCAACAGCTTTAATGGATGTGCAAAAGTTTATCAAGATAAACCCAACCAGCTCAATGAAAAACACCTGCCTGTATGCCAGTCAATGAGGAATTCATGACTAAGAGTATTTAGCATATGCATCTTGATGCTATTCAAAAATACTTGAAAAAGAATAAAAGATTAGTTGCTAGGAAGTCTGACAGTTATAATATTCAAAACCAAAGCACTAAAATGTTTTATTCCAGGAGCTCACGTTGCAAAGAACAAAAAAATCCCATTTGTTCCTGCTGCAGTAAGCTTTGCTCTTCTGCTGTAATGTACGTCTCTGTTTATATAATGTCTTTCTAGCTCAGTTTCGTCATTATCTGTCATAGTAAAACTATTTATTTGGCTTTAAACAAGCAAATGAGCGTGTCTGTTTCATGAAGCCAAAGTGCAACTAGTAATGTAAGTAATTTTTCAATTTATGGAGGGCTTTAGGCCATGTGGTTTCCAGGCCTGCAAGCTGCCCCTTGCAGAAAATTCTGACAATAGTTGATACCTGAGTTTAAGCAATTTTTGGACATGAGCAACGTAATTTTCAGCAGTGCTACATATCCTCAATTTCTCCCTCATGCCTGTGCTGTCTAGTACACCAGCTTTAAGGAGATTTTTCACCAGCTGAAGATATGACTTCTGATGCCTCAAAATAAGAGGCAAAGTCTTAACAAAAATCTTGGTGCCTCTCACGGGGTCACACTAAGATCATCTGCACTGAAAATGCAGACTTCAGAACACAGCTTTAGCCTGCCGAATTTGAATATATTGGACATGCAGCATGAATATCTCATTGCAGACTCAGTCACCCTACTATTTCATCGGAAATCAGAGGCAAGAGGGGAAAAAACCCCACAAAAGTCTCATTGCTGTAAAGCCTAACCCCTTTCTTTACAGTGAAAGAAGTGGGAGAGAGATTTCTTTTTACAGTGTGATTTCAGACCAATTTCTGTCTAGCCATGGTCCAATATTCACATAAAAATTGCTCAGTGATTCTCATAGGAATAATTTCTTTGTCAAATTTCTTTTTCACCGGCCTTCTCCCTCTTGGTCAGTTCTTATATAAGCATCCCTTTACATTAGGATTACTTAGCTACATACCTGCAGTTCAGTATCACATCTTTCCTGCGTCCCCCCTCTTTTTTGCAGATTTATTTCAGCTTCCTTTAACAAAATGCCCCAAAGAGAAGTGCCTCCCTTGGGAAAGAGACACATTCTCAGATATATTTTTTCTCACTTCCAACTTGGCTGCATTCCTATTTGCTGTCATGCCTATTGACTTGGTAACAACTGAGACTGCAAAAACCTGTCTTCTCTTCTTCACATCCCTCAGATTAAGTTTTTGAAAGCTACTGGTTTTGAGTGATCAGTGCCTTCATTCTCCTCTTACAATTTTCTTGCATTCCCCAAGAAATTCAAAATTCCCCAAGAGTCTGAGGGTAGCAGACTCTGACATGTGACACGTCTGCCCTCATATGAACTAAAGAGCTTACATCGCCATGCAGGAACACACAACTCCACCACCACTCCATTCCAACACCACCACCACCATCTATAAAATTCCTACAGCTATTTAGTTTTCTGTTGCATATTTTTTGCACTCAATCTCTCTTCTCATATAGCAGCCACCATATCTTAATGCAGTTTTATTCCTTGCTCTCCTGACCTCTGTACTTCCTATAGTTTCTATGTACCTGTATTTCTTGGTCTAGAAGTTTCACATTCATTCCTAAAAACTTTCTCAGCTCTGTACTCTTTATTTCTGCGCTCACCAGAAGTACTTACATTACTTAAATAGCTGCAGCAGTAAGGACAATTCAGCTGACAGTTTATTTGTAATCCAGAGAAGCACTGATTCTCCACAAGTTATCCATTCAATATTCTGAATGTATTTCCGCAATGGATAAACTTATATGAACTAATGAATCACAGAATATTAAGGGATTAAAGGCTTTAAAACTAAACTGCATTATTTAATAACAATGTAGAGCATTCGCTAGTGCTGTGTAACAGGCAACTGGTAAGTATCTTGGCTCCTCCACTGAATTCTGGAAGACGTCTGTAGCCAGTTTTACAGTTACCAGCTATCCGTACAAAACTGCATTAGCATCCGAGCCTGCATCATCCAGCCATAAATTCAGCTGTCACTAGGGCTGTACTGACAACATGCACACAACAGGCTCCTAGTCCTAGTCCCTGCCCACAGCGGCCTCAGCCACAGGGCTGGATCAGCCTGCTGCAGGCTTACCCAATCAGGATTTTAAAAGCTTGAACAATGGAGACAGCATAGTCTCCTCAGAACTCTGTTCCACTGATAGATAACCCTTGGAGTAGGGGGGGAAGCAATGTTTTTGCCTTTTTTTTTGTTTTTAAATCTTTGCATAAGAGGTTGAGAGGGTGTTTTTCAGAATTTCACATGAAGTCACCTAAGCCCTGTGCTCTGCTGATACAGCACCAGTGTAAGCTGACTTTATGGCTGGATACTGCAGGACAGACAGTGGTGCAGTTCTCTGCTGATGGCTGGTAACTGTGTAATACTGACTACAGGACTACCAGAAGTAAAACCATTCAAAAGCTATGCATTGGATAAATGGGAAAGTCAGCGCTGAGGAAGCACACCCTAGCTAGGTGCTAGAGTGTGAACTTATAGTACAATGTCTTTTACACATTTATTTTTTACGTGAACTGCCTAAGAGTTAATCAATAAAGTGAAGTGCATAAGGTGTTACAATTCCTACATTTTTTCCTGCACAGTAATTTCCCTATGTACATAAAAATGTGTCACCGTGTACTGTAACTTATGAAATCCAATAAAGCTACCAGCATCCCTCTTTAAGTAAGAATATCCTTAACCAGGGTCTTCCTTTTCACTGGTCTTTCAATGTTTTTTTTGCCTGCACCCACAATATTGAGCCTGAACTAATAAACAGATTAATACTGCGGCATACAAAATATGTGGTAAATATTTCCCCTTTTACAACATGTCCACAACTGCAACATAATTGCACTAAACATAACAAAAGCATCTGTGCTACAACTGCATCTGCTTCCTCAACAGTGCTTATAATCTTCAGTTTCTAATCCAACAGTACCTGTCAATGGCACCCAAAGAATAGTATTTTGTCCTTACTACTGCATAACTTCTCAATAAATTTTGAGCCTTCTTAGTTTGCACTTTTTCATATTTTACTTGTTCCGTGACTTCAGAAGACTCAGTTTGGTTTTCCCCAAAATGAGTTGCTTTGAATTCCATGTGTTCTGTTTGCCATAGAAAACATATTTAATTATTTCTGAGAAAATGATGGTCACTTTCAGGAAAGAGCAACAATATTTTTATCAGGTCATGGTGCACAGCTGTATATATTCTCACATCTTGTTTTCATAATTATTGATATAGTATGTTGAGAAATGTAACAATGAAATGGTGAAAACTTCAGCTCAGGCATTTTTTTTATATTTGTTATTTAGTGTGACAACACAATTTAAAGCATGCATTAAAATTCTCTAAGCTACATTCAAAGTGGTAATGGGCTGCATATGGATTATAAAGGCTTGAAGGCTGTTAAATCTGATTACAGAGTTTTAGATGAAGGCAAAAAAATTTGATGTGACTTCACTACTTCAATGAGTACACTGTGATTATTACATAAGAGAGCTTCTCACCTGCTGCAGTACGTGTCTCTCTCTCAAAGTCATTAATCTTCTGTGGAGCTCTACTAGCTCATCAAGATATGCCTAGAAAAAAATTCCCCCCCCCCCCCCATTAAAAACTTGTTAATTAAGTCATAGTTACATATTTCAAAAAACTTCAGATGTCTTCAAAAACAGTACAAATAGAAATTTTATTTTTAATCTTTTTAGAGCTAAATTTTCATGCTTAGTACTCTGGCTTACTCTAGCATAAGGCAACCCAGATATAAGCTTTTATGGGTTTGCTCAGACATTTCATGACAATGAAAATCTTACTATGCAGTCTTTTGCTGTACAAGATAATGCATACATCTCAGCTGTGGCAAAAAGTGTCAAAGAGAGAAAGATCTGCACGTAAGGGAACCCAAAGCAAAGATGAACTAAGATTTTAATTCTGTAACAAAGGTTGGTGCTTAGTAAATACATTAGTATCACATTCTGGACTAGCTATTACTTCATTCTCATTTACCTTATCACAATCCCCATTCTTTATTTGTTTATCAGATTTGTTTTGCTTTATTGGACTTTTCACTTCTAAAACCTGGAAGAGAAAGAAAACTGTAAAATTTCAATGCATCATTGGATACAGTTACATATGAAATATTCTGCTATGAGTTAATAATGCAAAGAATATAACATTTTTCTGAAGAAAATGTAACCAAACCTCAAAACTAAGCTTATTATTCTTTCATCTATAAAACCTGCATATATTTTTCAGAAAAAAAGCAGCTTACAATAGAAAATGATGAGTTGCTGGAATGGAGTGATCATGACGTTATCAATCCTTAAAAGAATTAGAATTAATTTCATTTAAAGCCTCCTCAACACTTTTTTGTATCTTTTGCATACTAGTAAGATAAGAGGTCTGATTCTGCAGACACAAAATGACACTGAGGAACTCTCCAGTGCCTTTCAAATTAAAGCTCAGTATATTTTTCCTATTCCCTTGCCCCTCCTCCCCAGTGCTGCCTCTTTCCTTCTACAACAGAGATTTTGAAACACAGTATTTGACATGACCACATGACTTCTAACAGAGGAAAGAAAAAGTGCTTGATGGTAATCTTTCTTGCACTTATATGGCACCCTTCTTGGCCATTTACTATCACATATACAAAGAATTCTTCATCCAGCACTGAACCATAGTCAAGAGGAGCATGTCAACAAACAGCAGAAAATCATGCTTAAATTGAACATTTTAGGACTAAAGTGAGAAATATTTAGGGGAAATAAAAATGGTTGATTGTTCTTCCCTGGAATATGATCATCAAAGGAAAAGAAACAATCACAGATGATGGGAGATTTTGTTTCACATTTCACTGTAAGTAAGACTAATACTACCAGCATGATTATCTCCAAAACCACACTGGACAGTCACAACATAGGACAAAACTCAGCAAATAAAATGAAGAAATACTGCCTGTAAAAGCAAGCGTCCCAGTCTAGCAAGAAGGCTCGCTGTCAGCTTTCTGTGAGCTCTCTCACATTCCTACTTCCCCTGGCAGAAATGACTAAACTTGCATACGTGGCCCCTAGGATGACTGGCACCATAAAAATACAGCAGGAAGGCAGCTATTTCCTTACATAGAGAAAGTGACTGCAAATCTGAATTAACCTAATGTAAGGATTCACTTAGCCAAGAGCGATGGATGGCTGGAAAGCAAAACATACGTTTACAAAGGAAAATACCATTTCTTCAGTTCAACACTCCCTGGAGTTACTAATGTGTACGTCAGAGGAAGAACAAGTCCTCCTTAAGAAACAAACCCAAAAAACGCACAAAACCAAAAACAACAAAAAAACCCAGACCCATAGCTCAAGGCATGGATCCAGTAACTCTTCGCTGATTTTCATGTTTTTAAAAGAAGAAAATTCTTGGTTTCAAATAGAACCTTAGCAACAACACCGTGTACTTGAAAAAGTTGCTTCCTGACAGTGTTCTTAATGTGTAGTGAAAATCAAACACTTTAAGATCTCTTGTTAAAATGAGGCACAGCACTAATCACATCTGAGGAAACTTAAAAAAATCTTGTACAGCTTCTTAGTTCTACAAACAGACTTAGTCAATACAAGGCTGATTTCATCAGTCAAAGTCATCATCCTGACAAGCAGCACCATGTTACCAGGCAGAGACTTCAATGTGTCTAGTCTGTACAATTTGAATTTTCACAATCCTTCCCTAAATTTCTGATTTCCAATTCAGTTACAAAATTCAGATCTAGTACACAAATGGAGGAAGGAATGCAACATTCAATTTTAGCTGGCACACTGATATTATCTGCAGTGTCTAAATGCACAGACAGACCTTCTATTAGATCACCAAAGGGGAAAGGAACATGAAAGATGTGAATGATTGGGTTGTTGATATTGAGAATCGCTCTGACAGTGAAGTAAAAACTATTGTGTCTTCTAGTGAAGTACAAACTATTGTATCTTCTAGATAAACAATGGTGGAAGAGAGGGGAAGAGAAGAATGAATGAACTCCTGAGAATGAGCCTATTGATGTGAACTGTGTTTACTGCTAATACAAACCCAAACTTGTGAATTGCACAACTGGTGCTGTAAAGGTAGTTTGCACTGTTTACCTTACAAAGCTAATTCATACAGAAAGGACATGTCTTAAAATACATTACTTTGCTCTATAGTATTTGCTGGACAAAACGCTTCTCCTGGGGAAAAAAAAAAAACCAAACAAAACCAAAAAGCTCTTATGTCAATTTATGGACTAAGTAACTGCACTGAAGTAATAAGAATGTAATTATCAGCTCCCCAGAACTTCGTTTTCAAATTCTGACTTTACCTGGTTGCTGCTGGTTTTTAGTAAAGGTGGTGCTGGTTCATGATGCAGAGGAGAGGAAGCTGAACTGCTCTCACTGTCACTGCCATCACTCAGACTAACCCTATGGAAAAAAAGAGCCAAGACATTACACCTCTGGACAAAGGGCTGTTAACTGAGCTTCATTGAGGTAGCACACTAAGAATGACCCCTCACTAAGCAAGCCATCATTAATCAAGGTCATGTGGAAGAGAGGCATACAAGCAGCGCTGCACTCTGAAAAAAAGCTCTGTGTAGCATGAAGAACAAAGCTGTCTGCCTGCACTTGGCTAAGATGACATGTCAGTTAACAGCAGCTAGTGTTACAGAAACAGTTAAATATTTAGACCATTAAACTACTGTTCCAAACATTCCTGCCTTGAGTCTATATCTTGGTTCATAGCCCTATTACTTTTTTGCTCTTCTAAAAGCTTTCTAAACGGCTGTAGTTTCTCCTTCAACAAGTGTTTCACTGAAAAGTTCCTTGTTTCTCATCATATAAACTACTCTTTTTAAAATATAGAAACTTGGTCCTCAAGGAGAGGTCACATGAAAATGCTTAGCTCCTTGTCAGTCTCACTCTTCATTTACTTAGGAACAACAGGGAATATTTATTTATTGGAAGAAAAAGATCTGTTATTTGGAATAAAAAGAAGATAGAGAAATATTAGACTGAAGTTTTCCTTAAAAAACTGAATCTCCACACAAGTCAAGTTTGAGACAATCCATTATATAATCTGTCACAAAATATACAGACTGACACAAATTCTCAAACTGCCAGTCATCTTGGCTGTCTTGTCCTTGATTCTAGCTGCTGAAGTGTACCAAGAAGAAAGCTGGCATTCATTAATGTTCTCCTATCACTTTCCCATTTCAGCAGTAGCTGACACAGGCACTCAGATTGTGTGCATTCACAGCTAAATCCTGTGGCTCAGATAAAGAACAAACTATGAAAAGTCTTGAGAAACCTCCACTATTTTCCACAGTCTTTAAGAACATTCAGATGAAGCTTCAAGCTGCCCAAGGAATAAAGGGGTTTTGGAACACCCTTGTAAGGCTGCTGCAAAGATACAGAAGCTTTTTCCAAAAGCAATTTCTGTGACAGATGCCTTCTTAACCTTCTATCTGCACTTCTACACATTACACACTGCATGGAGTGCAGAAATTACTTAAAATTCAAATTTCATTGATTCTGATCTAATTTAACAACCTAATCTAAAACTGGTAAGCAGAGAGATATTGAAAATGAGATACTATGTACAGAATAGCTCATCCGACAATTAAAATACTTAATTTTATCTCATTTATGTCAGAAAGTAATTTATGCCAGAGAGTAATTATAACTACTCCTCTTAAGTCACAATGGTATGAATCAAGGAAAGCCAAATGAATAAGAACTATCATAACCACTTGCATTAGTACAGAAACAGTTTGCACTGGGAATGGCTAACTCTGTTAGCTTTTAGAAGAGGCATTTTCACATGCATATGTTTTAAAAAGAGTCTGAATTCTCTGCCCATTTGCTACTCTGTGCTGTTAGAAATCATAAGACTTCACCTCATTACTAACAAGCATAATGTCTTGGCCACCAGGCTACTTGCAATCATGAGACACTCACTTGCGACTCCTGCTTCCTCCTCGGGTATTTACAGGTCGTTCAAACTCAGAATCATTGTCATTCTCATCTGCCTCATCCGATTCATCTTCGTTATCATCTGAATGCAGATCTTTCATTATAGACCCCAATGGACCTGAAACTACAGAAACAAAACACATAAATCAAGTTCAGTTTTCAGTGTTTCAGGCAACTGACCCAGTTTTGCAGATGACAGAAAACTACCCTCCTCACACAGTGTTGGGAGGGAAGAATCTTAAATAATAAACAAATTGAGTAATGCACTGGGGGCTTATGCTGTAGGGACTTATCCATGAAGCACTTACTCACATTAGCAACTCTACAGTCAGCTTCAACAGACTTACTCATGACAGTGAAGTGACCCATGTTCAAGAGTTTGTGCATTTGGCCCCCAGCATCATAGCTGAAATAAGTAAAATACTGTCATGCCAGGAGGAATTGACTATTATTCTGTTATTATTGGAAGCAAGATTCTTTTGCATTGCTGCATTTTAGCAGCTTTTGTCTTTTCAAACCACAGAATCATAGAATAGTTAGGGTTGGAAAGGACCTTCAGATCATCTAGTTCCAACCCTCCTGCCACGGGCAGGGGATACCTCCCACTAAACCATGCCATGCAAGGCTCTGTCCGACCAGGCCTTGAACACTGCCAGGGAGATGAAAATGAAATACAAACTGAATAAATGAATATAAACTACATATTAGAAGCTTTGCAGGATCAGGTTTGCTTTTTTGCTCATTGTAATAAAAAAAGAAATACAGATCTGAGAAAGTGCCAAGGATAGTGCTGGGCTTCAAGCCACTGGGCTTCTCTTGCTAACAGAGCACGTTAGGCGGAACAGAGCATGTTCTCTTGCTAACAGAGCACGTGAGGATTAAGTTCATCAGGAAAGATCAGATCTCCCCTAAGGCCATGATTTGCTTTGACTTTACACAGGACAGGCAAGAGCGTGCTAGAGCAAGAGCACCAGCGCTGGCATCTTCCAACCAGACACATTGGACATGGACCATAAGAGCCTGCACCAAGTGTTTCTGCAGCATGGGTGATGCAACTGCAGCTCTTTGGATGGCGCACTCCTGCCTCTGCCTCATCACCTCCTGCATTCTGCACCTCATGCCTCGCTCAACTTGCCTTTGCTTCTTAGTTTAAGGACTTCAATTCTGCTGGCAACAAGGCTTCTAACAGAATTTACTTATGCAATGCAAAAAAACAGTGTCTGCAAATTATGGGAACAAACTTGAATGGGTATTATCAAGCTCACCAGCCCATCCCAGGCTGTCAATCATCCTTTGCAACATACTCACGACATGATATGCAAGTGAAGATCTACAAGGACATACCCATCAGTAATAGTACACTTCTTAGGTTAATCCATGTACTGAGAAACAGAGCCATTCTGACTGGTACCGGACAAGACAGTATTTATCGTCTTGTTTTTTTACATATCTAACTTTAGCTGCAACCTTTATTTCAAGAGTCAGTTTCAAGGCAGATAAATACTTTTCCAAAGTTTATATGTACAATGTGCACCAATTCCAGGCAACATTATCCAATTTCTTTTCCTGAATTAAGAGAAGGTACAAACCTGGACTTGCTCCTAAATCTTCATGAAACTCAGTTTGGGATTTTGTTATGATTTTGATCAGCTTATTTGCTGTAAAAGACAATTACAGAGAAAATATGTTTAATGTATCTGAGAAATGTACAACTACAGCTGCTTGAAATAAGAATGGACAGCAGCAGTTTAGAAGAGCGAAGGAGGCAACACTGATTCCACAGGGCACTTAGGTTTGAAGTGCAGCCCATCTGAGAGACAAAGCAGCAAGTAAAAGCAATGGTGATGGCTGTAGGAACACCAATTACTATTACAGTTCTGTAATTCCTTCAGGAAACATGGACTACTAATGTGATGAAGTGATCTTCAGTGTGCCTTCAATAGGAGATTAATCTTCCAACTCTTATCTTAGCTGTTTTTGGAAACACAGTCAAGGACCATCATCCATGATCACTGCCAGAAGAGAAGACAGACCTCAGTCAGGGTCATACTCCTAACAGGAAGGGTGTTCGGTTCATGGGAGGAGCAGCTTTATGGATTATTCCAGACTCAGCAAGGCTCAGGCCACAAACATTTTGACTAGTTTTGTTGAAGTGTCTTCAAAACTGATGTTGAGAATGAGACTTTGGCCTCTTCAGTAACCTTCTCAGTAAGGTTCCATGGGATATAGCCCTAGAGGGCAAGGAGGCCCAAGACTCTTGGTTCATATTCAAGGATCAGCTGCTACAATCTCAGGAGTGATACAACCCTACTAGAAGGAAGTGTGGCAGAAGGGCCAGGAGACCTCCTTGGATGGATAAGGAGCTGCTGAGGAAACTTTGAGGGGGAAAAAAGAGGCTTATAAAAGGTGGAAGCAAGGACAGACAGCCTGGGAAGAAGACAGAAATGCTCTCCGGGAAGATAGGGGCCAAGTTAGGAAGGCTAAGGCCCACTTAGAATTAAACTTGGCTAGGAATGTGAAAGATAACAGGAAGGGATTTTGTAGGTATGTTGCAAATAAAAGAGAGACTAGGGACAACGTTGGCCCCCTCCAGAAGCTCTCGGGAGAACTGGCTACCCCGGATTTGGAGAAGGCTGAGGTTCTTAATGACTTCTTTACCTCGGTCTTCATTGGCAAAAGCTCTGACCACACCACCCAGGTCTTGGAAGGCAGACGCAGGGACTGTGAGAATGAAGACCCTGGGTCCACTGTAGGAGAGGATCTGGTTCGAGACTATCTTAAGAACCTGAACATACACAAGTCCACAGGTCCTGAAGGATCTGGCAAATGAAGTTGCTAAGGCACTGTCCATCATATTTGAAAAATCATGGCAGTCAGGTGAAGTTCCCAACGACTGGAAAAAGGGAAATATAACCCCCATTTTCAAGAAGGAGAAAACGGATGATGTGGGGAACTACAGAGCAGTCAGCCTCACCTCTGTGCCTCCCAAAATCTTGGAGCAGATTCTCCTGGAAGGCATGCTGAGGCACATGAGAAACAACAGGGTGGTTGGTGACAGCAGCATGGCTTCACTAAGGGGAAATCCTGCCTGACCAATCTGGTGGCCTTCTTTGATGGGGCTACGGAACTGATGAACAGCGGCAAGAGCAGTTGATGTCATCTACCTGGACTTGTGCAAAGTGTTTGACACTGTCCCATATGACATCGTTCTCTCTTAAGTTGGAGAGACATCAATTTGATAGGTGGACCACTCAGTGGATAAAGAACTGGCTGACTGGCTGCACGTAAAGAGTTGTGCTCAGTGGGTCATTGTCCAGCTGGAGACCAGTAATGAGTGGTGTCCCTCAGGGATCGGTGTTGGGACCGGTCTTGTTCAGCATCTTTGTTTTTGACATGAATGGTGGGATTGAGTGCACTCTCAGCAAGTTTGCCAATGACATCAACCTGGGTGGTTTGGTCGATATGCTGAAGGGAAGGAATGCCATCCAGAGGTACCGTGGCATGCTTGTGAGGTGGGCTGATGCCAAGCTGATGAAGTTTAACCATGCCAAGTGCAAGGTCCTAAGTCTGGGTTGGAGCAATCCCGGGCACAGCTACAGGCTGGGCAGAGAAGAGATTGAGAGCAGCCCTGCAGAGAAGGATTTGGGGGTGTTGGTCGATGAGAAACCAACAAACTTAAACAGGGGAAGTTTAGATTGGATATGAGGAAGGAATTCTTTACTGTGAGGGTTTTGAGGCACTGGAATGGGTTGCCCAGGGAAGTTGTGAATGCTCCATCGCTGGCAGTGTTCAAGGCCAGGTTGG
The DNA here is from genome assembly GCA_025447955.1 of Psilopsiagon aurifrons. Classification (NCBI taxonomy): domain Eukaryota; kingdom Metazoa; phylum Chordata; class Aves; order Psittaciformes; family Psittacidae; genus Psilopsiagon; species Psilopsiagon aurifrons. The sequence continues at coordinate 25,125 of JAOEHY010025912.1, forward strand.
ACAGAGCCTTGGGTGATATGGTTTAGTGTGAGGTGTCCCAGCCCATGGCAGGGGAGTTGGAACTAGACGATTTTAAGGTCCTTTCCAACCCTTACTATTCTGTGATTCTCTGTGGGGTGCGGCAGCCCTGGACACACAGGGAAGTCCCTGCTGGTGCATGATGAATATATTTCATCTGCAGTGCTGCAGAAAAATTATTGAAATGGTTTGCTTTTCCCAGAATTCTAAGAGATATTTCATATGTCTTACTGAAAGTACTATTTGAAATTTTTCTGTAGCATATTTTGCAGAGCCTTACCAACGTGTTCTGTTGTATGAAGGTGTTCTTTGATTATCATCTCTGTAGATGAAACTACAGCAGTTAACTTGCTGTGGATCTATTGGAAGCAGGATTGTTCCAGCTTCATTGATGGCCAGCCTCCTTTCAGGAAAAGGAGCAAGTAGGAGGCAGACTACAGCTTTTTGGTAGTGGTTCATTGACCTTAGAATCTCTAATGTGCCTTAATTTTATGTTGATCTGGAGCACTGTGACAGCTTGTGCAGTTTCTGACTATGTATGTATGTATGTATGTGAGGTGGTGGACCTGTAACTCCATTGTATCAGGGATAGCATGATGTGAATTTGTACAAATTTGCGATAAGAGAAGACCATGGAACTTGTTGAGGCTGTTCCTCATTCTTTCTCTGCTGGGATCTTAAGAGCACAGCTTTGTTTTTTAGAAGTGTGTGGTTCTTGTTGGGTGCTTGGGTGCTCTAAGCTGCCAAACGTGTGGGTAGATAAATGTTATCTTTGACAGGACAATTTTATGTAAGGAGACTTCTGAATCTGTTGTTGGTAGGTTTATGTACATGTATTACAATTTCATACTTCCCAAATTTCTGAAAAAGGGATAGTAGAAAAGGGTTCCCAATTACATTAAGATATTTGGTAGTGCACAGTTGTTGTTCACTTATCCCTTCCTTTGCTCAGCAGTGTATGGAACTTGTCCTGGGCTCAGCAGCAGCAGTCATTTTTCTCTTTCTTAGTAGCTGGTGCAGGGCTGTGGTTTTGACTTCAGCCTGGGAACAGTGCTGATAACACCGATGGTTTTAGCTGTTGCTCAGTAATGTTTACTCTGACCAAGGACTTTCTGAGTCTCATGCTCTGCCAGGGAGGAGGGGAAGCCG